>AYEL01051256.1:0-29935 GCA_000484575.1 Olivierus martensii | reverse complement strand
TTTTAAAAATTTGTATACTATATTTATTTACTTTATATAAAATATCATAATAAAATTTTATATATTATATTCAATACATTAGTCTACAGTGTATATAAAAAGAATATATTTTTACGCGTCTTAAATAAAAAATTTTCAAAAATATTTTTGAACTTATAAGCAAGAAAACTTTATAATTCTCTTCAAAAGAATTTATTCGAGAGTATATAATATTAATTATCTTATACGAGTGCATACTTTATATTGTTTTTGTCATATCTATTGTCCATTCTTTCGTCCACTTGTTTCGACGATCCTATTTTTAAATATAGAAGATAAATGGATGTTCTATCGCCTTCTAGAATATTTTGGATAATTTTCTGATATTCAAAGATGGTCAGTCACTTTCAAATTTAAGAAAGTAAAAAAAAAAAAAAAAGAATAAAATTGGCAATTAATAAAAACATTTTCTAACACAAAACTTTTTATATTCTTTTGCAGGCAGAGTTGCAACAGGTCTGTTGGTATTTATCAAGCATAATGATAAATATTCAGAATTTGTTATTATCTAAAGCCTCAAGATGTAACCAAAGACATAAATTTTTCGATAAAAACGAAACAGGATTCATAACATTATACTGCACACAAATTTATTCTTCTGTCTGCTTTTCTAATCTTAATTATTCTTCTCTCTCTATTAAAAATTACTTCTCTCCTTCTTTTTCTAGTTTTGACTTCTGAATATATCATTGTCACCTTCTATTAATGATTTAATATCTTTAATTTCGAGATTATTTCTGGATTTGCGTTTTTTGCATGATCTAATTATGACTGATGCTTCTTAATACATTTATACTAGGTTAATACAACAGATTATAAAAAATACTAATTCATTCATATTTAAAAAAATCAAAATTAATATGGGTAGTATAAAATTTAAAAATTTTTCTCTATTTTTCAGAATATTAATAATAATCAAAGTTTATTGATTGGTTGATTTATACTGCTGAATCTGCATCAGAAACATATATATATATATATAATGAAACCATTTTATGATAGGACTAAAGATTGGGGATCAATATTCCTAAAAGATCTGAAGATGTGAAACCTGAAATTGATGCCAAGTACTATATGTCCAAATTTGTTTATATTGTACTGATATATTGGCTTTAAAAATGTCCAGGTTTATATAGAAGTCTAGCACACTTCCACGCAGCCGTTTGACTGATGATAATGGAAGGAACAGTTATAATTGATTTCATAATAAACAAGTAAGTGTGGGCGTATACAGATTATTTTCTATGTACATTTTATCTCTATTTAGTTCTTTTACATCTATCTACACCTCCGGTCTAAACTAATTCTCGTTTTCATGTAGTTATTCTGAATGAAACTCTTTTACCAGTAAGAAAATTAAAGAAGTTGAGAATTTTTGAACATTAGTAGATTATATGAATCTACATTGTTTTTTAATTTTATTTTAGATTACCATTAGCTAGCTATATATTTACATTCGCTAAATAATGTTTATTATTGATCTGAATCTATTTCTATATTGATCTTTGTCACACCTCTTTTTGACAAGATTTGTACGTATTCGTAATATATTACTGTTTCAATTTTTCCATTGAAACAGTAATATATTACGAAAAAGAAAAAGTGATTTGGCATTACGTTTTCATATCTTATTATATATATACTTAATGAATTTTCATGTAACAAAATCATTTAAAAATTTTAATCAATAAAAATTATAGAAATTCTATGAAATATTATATTGTAATATTTATTTATTCAGATTTATTACGAAAAATACAGTCAATATAAACATAGTCTTAAAAAAATACGATAAAATTTTAAGTATTGCCTTCTAATATATTGTATTTAAATTTTTCAGCCCATATAACGAAATAATCAAATAACATTAGAGAAATCAAATAAATGTAAGGAAGAATATGACTTAATAATCAATATATGCTCTGAATTTTTTAGTACTCTCAAAAATGATAGAACCAATTGAAGGAAATCTCTGTTTACACTGAGTTTTTAATACTATCTTTCACTACCAAATAGCCTTACAAGAAACCAGTATTCAATGGTAACTCATCAGTATTTATTTTAATAAATGGTTCTTGATTACTTATTTTTTTCAGCTTTACCTGTCCTATTCATTAGTAGACAATGATTATTAGTATATATTTTTTCTTAATATTCGTTTTATTTTTTAATTTTGATACACTTTTCTCAAACTTTACAATAAAATGTTCAATTTTTACGGAATTATATTAAAAAAACCAATTATATCTTTTAATGATATAACTTTATATTACTGAAAGTTAATAAAGAGGACATAAATTAATCATATTTGAAGATTTAAACATATATAAAATTCCTTATAAAAATGATCATTTTTAAATAATAATAAATTATGTAGAATACCATATTAAAAGCATGGATATATTATTCATTTTACTTGAAAAAGGAAGTTCTATATACTGTATTTATCTAAAGGTCAGATATTTTATCATTGATTTTCCTACGTTATTCTTTCCTAAGTTTTGGAAATTTTATATAAGAGGACTTTACGAAAATAATGAATTATTAATTTAAATTAAATTGTTTAAAGTAATAAATTTCATATCATAATAGATATAGCATATGTTTACTTAGCATTGCATTATTGATTTATATCTACTTGGTGTAAATTCAGTTTCGATGAAAGCTCTTACTTCAGCAATGAGATTCATTGTTAGAATATTTAACAGCAAAACACTTTCTTAAATACTAAAATATTCTAATCTAACAATTCTTAGATAATTAAATGAGAATTCCTAGAAATTTTTCAAGATATTTAACATTCTGGAAACTTTTTCTGAATAACCATCGATGAGAAATGCATACCATAAATTCTAAACTTGAATAAATTTAAGGCAACAAATATATTTAATCAACATTATTTTAAAATAATTTAAATAATTTACAATATATACTTTTTAAATTTTTTAAATAATTATAATTGATAAAATCGTATATATGTATATGCTTATAATATACACTGAAAAAAAGAGTAAATTAAAGAAAATTAATGTTTATCCCATAGAAAAATTACAAAATGATAAAAATAGATTAAAATCATTATTTTAGACTTTTATGAGTTTATAAATAATTAATTTAATAAAATATGATGAAATGTTTAAATCATGAAATCCAATAAAAGTTTATATAAATTTTTACATGTTTCGTCCACACTTTTGTTATATGAATTATAGCCTATAAAACTTTTATATCGATGCTTACGACTTTCTGTCTTCGAAAATAATTGGGGGAAAAAGTTAAAATATTCGAATTATCTATTTTCATTCAATGAAAAACATAAAACTTTGTAATAAGCTTTTAATAAAACAGAATTTTTTATCATTACAACCGTGCGTTTCTATACGTAAATATTAATAACATTCACAAATATTTAATATAATTTTATATTTAGAATTTTCTGTTTTATTATATAGCAATTTATTTATAAAATTATTGGGACAAATCATATAATTTTTATAAAGTCATTTTCTGTACATTTAAATATACATTTTTATATAAAGTCATTTTCTGTACATTTTTCTGTATTACAGTTTTACAGCCTTTGTTCTCATATAGTACAGTATTTGGAAGAACTGAAAACTTTGTAATTTTGGAGATATTATGAAAATTCAATGGACATTTATTTCATTGCTTATAGTCATTTCTTTCTAATTAATATATAAATAAATAGTAATGAGAGTAAGGTATAATTACACGACTTTAAATAGAGCGATGAAACTTAGTCCCTTTATCACCGTGCAAATTAATCAAGTATTAAAACATATTAATTACTTATTAATTAAAGATTTCGATATTCTAATTAATTTTCTTCGAAAACTATTTAGTATAGTGTAGTTTTATTTTATTCTAATCTTCGAAAAGATTAAAATCTTCAGCCATTATACCTTTATCTTCTACAGTAATGTATAGCGTTACATACGCTTGATATTCTTTAATAGTTTTAAAAATTCATTCAATTTTTCTACAAATAGCCTTCGGTGTAGCGAAGAAAAATAAACATTAATAGTCATTACTGTTTATCAAATATGATTTTGTTAATCCTCAGGCTATCTTTACGTAATTTTTTTCTCCCTAGAAACTAATGTTTGTGAATATCAATTACTCTTTATCGCAGACGAAAAATAACAAACTTATGTAACTTTTAACTGAAAATATATTATTAAATTCTCTGCATTAGTATCGGTAATTCGATACAGTTCAGCAGATAAATTTTTAACTAACATTATTATCGAAAATATCGCTGGCTGTTAACAAATTCTGTTAAATGTAATTCCGACTAAAACATTCATTCCGCGCGAAAGTTTTTATCGTTTGAATGAGTTTAAATATAGATTTTATAGCATAAATATTTTTGTAAATGGCTTTAATATATATTTTAAGTTGAACGGAAAAGCTTTGCTAATTGACCTTTGCACCATTTCCATTTTTTATTTTTATTTTTTGAACTACAAAACGACGACGGAAACTGCAAAGCCCATTTCAAAATGAACGAGAAATAATTGATTAATATATTAAAACCGTAAATTTTCTTAAACTAATTAAATATTGTATTTATGGAAAATGTTAAATTTAATTAGTTTGTTTTTGTACAGATTTGAAAATATGTTAAGTATTTTTAGACTTTATTGCATTCGAAAATTAAATTATTAAGCGTCGATTAATTAAAGGTAGTTTAGTCTTCCAACAAATTAAAGTTTCTTCTGGCTTAATGAGCAGATTTCCACAGTTTCCTCTTTTTTAATTTTTATTTTTTGATGTCATTTCCTTCATTTACTAATTCTGTTTCCAGAATTGTATTACTGTTACATATTTTATTCATTTTTCTCCCAAAAATATGTTATAAACTAAAATAAATATCACGAGAAAATCAATATCTTTCTATTAGATGTAACGAACTCACTTTAAAATTTTATATTTTGGCAACTGATACTTGAACTTTTTATTATTTCAATATTAACATCTTTCTAAAATTTCATAAGTTTTTTAAATGTCTGAATTATTTATAATATAGTATGTAAAGTTTAATATAATATTTTTTCTATTATAAGTTTGATCCATAAACAAACTATTATATTTTGTTAGATGAATGAATATTAACTTTAATTCATTCTAGTAATATTTCGATTAATAATAAACAACTTAGAATAAATTCATTTATTTTTAATATAAAGTATAAAATATGAAATAAACAGTAAATCTTCATTTTCTCTTGTTTTAAGATGAAATTTTGATTAAAATAAAATTTTATTAAAGTTAGATAGATAAGACATTAAAAAATAATCATGAAAAATAATAAAATCTGTATTGAAACAGGTACATTAGATAACATTTCTACATATATTTGTTTATAGAATAATATATAATTTTACTAATATATTTTATTTGCTTTTCCGTATAAATTACAAATAAATATCATGTTAATAAATCAAATAAATTAATTTTATTTATTTTTTTGCAGAATTTTTATAATGCTTTGATTATTATTATTATTATTATTATGAAAATTCCAGTTTGAACATTAATGTTATAGTCATGAAAGCTGGAATTTTTAACAGCTATATTTTCTAGATACAAAACTATTTATAAACTTCTTGGACACTGAATTACATATTTAATTAGATGCTAAGCATTCCAGTTTAAATTTCTCTTTATATTAAACTATATTATGATTTTTTATTTCTATTTAATCAAAAATAAATAAATATTATTCTTGAATTTGACTGTTATTATTTACATATATGTTAAATTGTTCATTAAACATTTTATTGGATTTTTAAAAATGTATTTTTAAAAGTTAATTCCTAATTTAAATAAACAACAATTTTTTTCTTATATGAATTTACATAATAGTCAAGGTTGAAGAGAAAGTTAAAAATAAGCAGCAGCTGTTGTATGATACTTAACATAAAAAAATTCAAAAATTATTCTTATGTTTTTGAATTGAATTTATGATTTTTTTAACTTAATTCATTTTCTATATTTATCTAATATTATATTGAAAGCTTGGATATAAATTGATTTCTGCTAACTTTTTTTTTATAGTATTACTATATTTACAAACTTGGTTCAACATTTTCCAATAATATTTGCAAAATCAGTCAAATTTTAATATGTGATATATATTATTATTATATAAATTATTTAAAAATTATATAAATGATTTGATTATGAAATTTAAAATTGTTTGATTAAATTTTGAATTCATTTATTAATTTTAAAATTAATAAAATATAAATATTTCTAAAATTACATTTAATA
Source organism: Olivierus martensii (assembly GCA_000484575.1). Lineage (NCBI taxonomy): Eukaryota > Metazoa > Arthropoda > Arachnida > Scorpiones > Buthidae > Olivierus > Olivierus martensii. Next base: position 23,599 of record AYEL01051256.1, on the reverse strand, counting down.
TTTTTAATGTCATATAAAGTTTTATACTATTCTTGTAATAAATTTTATATATTGTTTATCTAAAGATCCTTATACTTATATCAACAAATATTTATTATGTTTTGTAAAGCTTTCAAAGTTTTCATTTAGAATAAATTAAATAATAAATGAGTGAACCGAACCTATCAAGATTTTAGTAGTTATGTACTCTAGCCAGAAGAAGATAGTGGCATCTGCAATGCTAAGATAAGCTTGTCAAATCTTAAAACTGTCTTCTCTCCCTCATCAATTTGCTCGGACACATATAAGATTTATTATACAAAAACTATATGTTAAAAAATCCAAAACAATTTTATAAGTATTGTTTTTTTTATAAAGTGAACTTCTATTTTTCTGATAAATACTTTTATTTTGAAGTATTAAACATTCTAAAATAAGAAAAAAAATTAATAACAATGGTTTAATTTAATTTTTACTTTTTTATACATAAATAATTATTTAAATGCAATTCTTTATAATTTAAAATTTGATTTTCTAACATAAAAAATATAGTTTTATAAACTTCACGAATAAATTTTATCAAAAATATATAAGATATTTCTGTTCTCTCCTTCTCTCTCTCTCTCTCTTTCCATCTATATTATATATAGAGAGGCAGAAATTATATGAAACTTTTAAGAAATATTTAATTATAAGATTTGAAAATTATTGTTAACATCTGTTACACGGAGATAATTTCTAGTTATTTCCGGATTAATATGAATGTTAGTCAATAGTATATCAAACAATAGTTTATATCTCACTACTTTGTTCTTTATGTATTCTGGGATCTTTATAATGGAATGCAGCAGTTGTTATAATGGAAACAATATTTATTCAGTTATTATTTTTGCGATTTTATTTAATATTTATTAGATCAACCTAAGCTTTAGTTAGACGCGGAAAAAAATCTCGTTTTACCAAAATCATTGCGGTATTTTTAAAATTATTAATAATTAAAAGAGTTTTATTAGTTTTACGCTGCACAGTTTACACTTTTAAATAAAAAAATCAAAAATAGATGAGTAACAGAGAGGGAGATGTACTGTGCGCGACTAGCCGTGACCTATTTGTTTTTAAGTGATTTTTGAATAATACATTTTAACCTTTCTAACAATTCTCTTCTCTAATGTAATTCCGGCTTTTCCTTCTTCCAGATGTTATGCAGTGAAACAACATTTACAGAACCTAACACTCGATTTTTTTCTCTCTCTCTTCCAAAGCATTGAAAATTATTCACTCTTTTCCATATTAAAATAAGTTTAACGTTTATAAATAGGACGGAAATGCGTACGAATTTTAGATTTAGGTAAAATATGAGAGCCATCAGGACAGTTCGAAAGTTAATTTTTTTTTTTTTTTAAATTTTGATTAAAACAAAAGACCCACCTCCTTCTTAAGCGACATTGGAAGCTTGATTGACAGAATCGGGAAATGTCCTTCTGGCCTTGTACCACTTTAACAGCCAGCAGATTTGAGGCGCTACAATCAACAAATCTTAGCACACGTGACATGACGAATTGTCCAATCAGAATGCAATTGACAAACAAGACACATTTCGAAGGACCAGAAGAGGTTATTGTTGCTCCGTTCTTGTAGAGAAGCAGACCTTCTAGGTTACAGGTATGTAAACAACATCACTTTTCATCAATTTGTATTTTATAAAAACAACTTAGATAAATTTGTATCCATTCCAGGTGAACTTTATAATATTTTTTTTTTTTTAATTTCTTAAACGATCAACTAAATATATTAAAATAAAAAATTAAAATAAGGCATCGCTAATCCTAAACGGTCAACATTGATGATACTCTAATACGTTTGTGATAATAACTTGTTTGAACTTCACCTGGAATTATATACCATGTAGGCCTACATGATTTTAAATGTGTTTACCAAGAAACAATTTATTTTTCTAATTTAATTAAGTATCATTAAATATTTACGAGCATTTTATTATTAACTTTAATAATAAAATGTTTATTTAAAAGTTATTAATTTAAATGAAGTATTTTAATGTGATTTTTTTTATATTTATAATATAAAATAATTACATTAAGATGAAAGAAAATTTTTCTCTTTGCTTTATAAAAATTCTGCAATTTAATTATTCCTGTACTTCTATTAATTTTTTCCCTTTTCTAACATTTAATAACTAATTAATATCTTGTTGTTCCTTAATTACACATTTTAATGTTCAGAAACTTCGCCGCATATTTTAAATAATTAAATCGCAGAAAAAATCTTCTGAACTTAACACTGTTTAAATTCAGTAAATAGTTTTTCTCATATTTCATAATGGTATATAATACGGAAAAAAATTATAAATACTTTTATATATTTGATTCTTTTACTCTTTTTTTACCGAAAAAAAGAGAAAAAGTAAATCACATTGTTATTATATTTCGAATTTTATTGTTCGGAATACATGCTTATATAGGCTACAAAATTGTTTTCATTCAGTTTTTAAGGTTAAATTTTTTTATATATATAGAAATTATTAAATAAGAATAACAACACTTTTGATGTAATGTAATAAAACTTATTTATAGTAAAACAATTAAATTAACATAACCGAGAAAAATTTATTCCAGTTTAGAAACCTTTTGCAAGTAATTTTTGCCTTATAAACCTTTCACGAATAAGATATATTTTTTTTAATAAATAACAATGTAAAAGCGGAAAATTCCATTTTTTTCTCTGCAAAACTCATATTTTTCTTATATTTTTCCTGTTTCTTGTGTAATAACATTATATAAACACTTTGTTCATTCAGTGATGACCGAAAACATCATTCTTCTTGATCACGCTTGATGTAAGTTGGAGACATAAGAGATAACCTAATATTTTTTTGTTATTTTACGGATTTTTCACAAAAATATTAATTGTAAATTTTCTTTTTCCTTAAATAATTCTTTAAAAACAACATATATATATATATATATATTGTATTATTGAATAAATTTAAAAAATTGGATACGAGCAAAATCCATTTTCGATCTTGCGACAAATTTTATCTTTTCTTTAACAAGATAATTTAAGATGCGGTACCACATATGATTAAATGCTTTTTTCACTGTTTGGCACGTCCGAAATTTTTAATTTTTCAATCTAACAACTTTCTGTTGTTTACGAAAGTTAAATAACATGGATACAAAAGCTAATATTTTATTAATTGATATCAGAATTCAATATATCGTAAGTTATTTATAATAAAAAGAATAACTGGAAAAGAAGTAATAAAAAGATAAATAAATGGTTTTTGTATTATTGCATTGATACAAAAAGATTTTACTTTATTGCTCTGCAATAATATAATGTTTGTGACTAAACTTATAGGAATTTTGTTTCCATTTTTGACGGATGTTGAACGAATTATTATAATAGATCCAATAAAAATTTGTTTTGCTAAAATAGAAGAAAATATCCTCGCATAAATCTGGCATTTAATACTCGTTAGTAATTTTTAGACGTTTAGACTCTGATTTATGTTTCGTGATTATGCTAGAATAATTAAAATATGTAAATTATCATCCATAAAGCATTCCATTCGCCGTTTTGAGCCTGTATTAATAAAATGATAGATTTTAAACATTAACAGGTAACATTTATTAAAATTTAAATAATTGGAATCAACGTTGTTAAATGCTGTTTAATAACTTAAAAAATTAATAATTCGGAGAAAGTTTATAAAAAGAAAAAAAATATATACATTTAACACTTCCTAAATTGCAACTTCATGTACTTTAGCTATCCCGGAATTAAATCATCTCCTACTAGGAATAAAATTCATAAGCTTACAAAAATATCCAATGTTATGAAAACTAAATTCTAAACTCCGCTTTAGCATCGATAATTCTCACTGGGGAACATGTCGATTCAGACATTGAATGGGATTACTTCTAATCTCCATTTCTTCGTTTTTATTCGGAAACTCGATATATCCTTTGATGTAATAAATCACCTTTTATTATTATTCTTAAAATTAGCGTTAGCAATTTTAATAAGTTAATCATGATTAACGGATACAATCTTCAGATACATCTCTCGTTTAATAGCTAGAGGAGGTGTTTAATTTCGTACACAAAATATCATATTTCTTTCACTTGACTTATTTATTATAAATATAAGCCATTTTTCAAATTACAAGTATTAATGGGATTTGTATAATATTCCAAGCATAACGACCTAATTGGTTATGATTCTTTTACAGGTATAACTTTCTTTTAATATATTTAAATCAGAATTTGTCTCTTAAACTCTTATTAATGTTTTCTTCTTTTTCCTATAAAAAATTTTGAATAGTTTTCATTGCTATACTCGAAGTAAAATGGTTAAAAAATGTAAATTAACCTTTAAAAAATAACTTTTTTTAAAGCATAAAAAATTAAATTATTTATCAGTAACTGATATAATTTACGGAGTAGTCATTTCGTTATAACAAAACACAATTTAATTTTTAATTTTTTTAACGTTGTAATAAATGATGTGAAACAGTTTCCATTTTTCATTTTAATAAATAATTTTTTTTAATGTCGCGCGAAAGTTATTATTTAAAAAGAAAATTGTTTCGCAAACAAAGCGCTGAAGATTTATTAGCTTAACCTTAAATTTATAATATTAAAATAATAGCTTAATTAACATTTTGCAACGATACATTTTCTGGTTTAGCAAAGTTCAGCATTCCAGTAATTTCTTCTGTTTCGGATCATTAGTCGTAGTTTACTCCTGCAGACGACGATTATCATTCGCATCAGTGACTTGGTGACATTTGTTACGAATTTTTTTTCTTTTTAGTTGCGTCAGAAAGAGAGAGAGATCGATACTCAATTCTCAACCTAGGAATGAGTAACAAGCGCAGTCTTTTAAAACTAAAACGAGCGATGGTTTTCAGAATTATGGAAGTCAAAAATACGTTTAGAGAAGTTTCGAAGAGCACGGATAGAGCGCTATAGCATTATTGCAAAGTTACCTTGATATATTTTATACGGATGAAAAATTTGCATACGACTTGGCTTGACCTCTGTTTCGCTTGTTTATATTTAGTTATTAGGTTGACTTTTAGGTTGCGAGGATGCAATTGCCTCTGTAGTTCCATGAAATAAAAAGATGTCATTAACATAAGTAAGAGATCAACGCTCTTTTAATGCAAACCTTGTATACGCCCGCATTGCACGCCCGCAGAGTAAAATTTATGAGTGTAATTTGTGTTTTCGTATTTACAACGTGTATAAAGTTCAGGGAACGTTTCAGTTTTACATAAAAATTTAAAAGTTTTTTTTCGTTCTTTTGTATAGCTTGATTGTAATTTATGTATAAATATAATTTAGCCGTTATCATTGACGAGATTTTATAAGAAAATGTAAGGAACGAGAAATGTTTGTGCCGAAATAATGAAAATGCAACATTTCCTTTCTCTCTTCTCTTTCTTTGACGGAATATTAATGAAAAATATTCAAAAGCGAAAATAGTAATTCTCGAAAAACATCTCTGACAAGTTTCAAAATTAAACAAAGTTATCGCAATAATGTTGTAGTATTTCTTTGTAAAAGAAATGTGCCGAGCGAAACTTTCTTTTTAATATCGAGGTTTAAAAAAATTAAATTAAAAGTTTTTATCTTTTGTTTCGCATGTATTTTAACTTTTTACTAGCGATTTTTATGTATTCAAATTACAAAACGAAGAATTGCATCTTATAGAACAACAGAAATTTTAACTATTTTTTTATTTAAAATTACTCGAAAGTTTTGAAATTAAATTTCTTTATATTTACATATAAATTATATACTAGTCTACCTCCGATAATTTATGTAAGATTCAAAAATATTTTCGTATAAAAAACAATTCGTATAATATCATTTACTACTAATCAAAACCAAGTAGTTTGATACTAAAACATAGCAACAGAAAAATTTTTTCGTAGCATATAAAGCATGGAATACAGTATTATCAATTTATGACAACCTTAACGTTACGCTATTTCGGTCTTAAGCTGTGGCAATGATGATTTGTTAGTCTTGTTATCTCAATGCTTCTAATCTCATAATATAGTCACCTATTAAAAAGCCATTAAATTATTTCTTTTGTGTAGAGAAATATCGGCAGATAACATTTATGTTCTCCTTCGATTTTGTGGTTCGTTTGGACAAACTGAAAGTAATAAAGTCTTTTCCTTGGTGAGTTTACAACTTAGAAATCAATTTAAGATCGCTATTAAATCTTTCCTTTCCTTTATCGATAAATCCAACCGAAATTTATCCCTATAAATTATTATTATTTTTTTACAAACTTGTTAAAATCTAACAGTTTTAGAAGCTTTTTTTTAAACATAAACGCAATTAATAAAAGTTTAAGCTAAAAATGCTTTTAATTTAATAAAGCAAATATTTCTGTAATTTTTTTATAATATATTTTACCGAAAATCTTCAGTTGAATACATAAATCTACTTATCTCAAAATAGCATAGCATTAATGGCATTTTTATTTTATTCCAAAGTCTCAAGAAGACGGCAATTGATGGAATTCAATCTTGTTACGGCATTCGATTGAAAAAATAAGGTAGAGATGCTAAATTAATTTGTTTAGTTCAAGGTTATATTAGAATAGAAATAAAAATAAGATTAAAAAAATGCTTGTTTATTGTATTACAAGATATATTAAAACATTTTTATTTATCATCGTTTCTCTTTTTTTAATAATTTTTATTATTGCTTATTTTATCCATTAGCAGACTGAATTGTTATCAACTCTAATAGCAAGAATTGTTAATGTAACGTATTGTTTCAACTGTACGCCATTTAAAAACAAAGAATATTACCCTATTAACGTACCGGTTTTTAGATATACACGCGATATACTTTACGATTTGGCACTTATTCAAAGCGACATAACGTAACGCTTTCTAATGATACACAGATTTATCGTTTAAATTTACTGCTCAGTTACGATATTAAATAAATGTAATTAGTATGATATCAATAATTTTGTATACAAGTCGCCATTTTCTAAGTAGTTGACAAAAATTTATGCCCGTCAGGCCTCCTACTGCGTACATTTTACTCGGATATTTTCTTTCCATAAGTGTGCTTATGCTGTTTGTGTGTGTTTGTGTGTCTAGTCTCATTTATTGTTTTGTGTCATCTTTCTTAGATAAGTATAAAAAGTAAGTAAACTAACAGCAGTATTTATTGTGTTCTTGTATTTATTTATCTTTTTTTCTGTATCCTATATTTGTTAACCAAATCAGTTAATTGCATTTGTGAAAGTAATGGGATGTTTACGATGCATTAGATGTAATTTTAATAAACATTATTATAAAGGACTACTAGATATTTATTATTATTCTCAAATGAATTAAAAATGATGTAAAATTTTATATAGTATATATTTTTACGTGTGCATTTTATTGATAGTTGTGTGTCCTAAATAATGCTAAAATTTCCGGTTTGTTCACAATTTTTCAATCCAATTTAAAGTTTTTGAAATATATATATAGCGCGGTTTTAATTCTTGATAAGAAAATTTAAATATTCAGCAGTTCGGTCCGGATAAATGTTTTATTCGTTTTCTAAATTTATCTAGAACAGAATGAAATATCTTGCATTGCCTAAGAAAACTTGTTTGTTTGGACACTAAACATGTTTTTCGTGACGAGAATGGTTAATTCATCAAAAACATGATGTATAAAACGATTTTCTTGTCCTATAAACTAATTTTTAAAAGACTTTATACGAAGTGAAATTTAATTTTGGAGTCATTACATAACGCATTGTTTAACAGGATATAACTGATTAAAGTCTAAAAATCGTATTAAATTTTCTATACTATATTGAAGAACTGAATAATATAAAAATACAGGTACAGAAAATAATTTTATCGAAATTAGGTATTATTTTCTTTCCATGTTAACTTTTGCAATCTATACCTTATTTCATGGATAGACGTGCATCGTCATGTAACATAATGAGTTTTTAAAAAATATATATAAGTTATATTATATATTATTATAATGTCTATATAAGTGTTTTTAGCATACATAACTTATTTAATTTTATAAAAATATAGTAAATTATTTGTACAATTTTCTTAATCAATTTATCAAAATTAACAATTTTTATTCGATTGTTTGTTAATATATTAATTATGTTCGATTGTTTGTCACTATTAATTATAGATCGTTTGAGACAATCAAAAATTTTTAAAAATTCCCTATTTTAAAATAAAATTCCAATTTTCAAAACGATTTTTTATTGAAATAAAAGTGAAGAGTCACCATTTTATTTTCTTCCAGAATTTTATTGACACAGTTTCCGGTTATGAAACTAGAATGCAGTTTTTATTTTAAAACGATGAAAGTCCGTAAAATAAACGATTTAATGTTATTTATTTACAGAATATAATTTCATGATATCAGTTCTCTTTCTTTCTCTGTTTTTCTCGTTACATGCGACAAACCAACCGATACAAAAAAGAGGAAAAATAAACTAAATGCTACTTTTAAGACGTACAAGTAAAATTTTTATTACTGGGATGTTGCCATTAAAATAAACGTTATCTGATAAAAGAGGAGACACAATCTCCAATGAAGAATTGTTCTGACAGCTAATAAATTATCATCGATTTTTAGGATGTTTGGCTTATATGTTATGCAATTGCAGACAATCTGGAATTTTTGCAATATGAGGAGAGAAACAAACGATCAAAGAAATAATTATTAATCAAAATAAAAATATCGCTGAAAACAAATAGCAAACTTAATGCCTTCCCTCCTTAAAATGCATTCTTAAAAAATAATATATTTTCAAATTGATAGCCACATAATTTATGTTAAATTAATAATTTGTAGTTTATTAGTTAAAAGACTGAATTTATAGTTTAATATCGATTATAAGTATGGGCTAATTAAATTAATGAAATTTATATAGACTACATTTTAGCTTTTTTCTTTGATATGTATTGTAAAGAAAAGATTAATATAGTAACAACATTATTTTTAATTGAATGTAGAGTATCTAATGACAACAAGCTCTCTCTACCACTTCTATATACCTGAGGGTGTTTTCTTGTTCTCAGTATCCAAAAGTTGAACTCTTTTATTGTTGAATACAAATAGATCCAATAACATAGTAAGCAAAGCGATGCCTACGCATTGAGGGCAGTGATTCATTACCTAATCTATCCGATCTCTATTTATATTTCTTGTTTTTTCACTTTGATAAAGCACTTTCTGACATCGGTATATTTTATCTTTTTTGAAGGTCCTGAACACTGGGCATATTCGTAAGATGTGACATTATCGAGTGCGGTCAAAAGAAAAGGAAAAATAATTTTATGCCTAAAAATATAACGAGAAAATGATCTGATCTTACCTTCAATAAATGTTTATGAATACAAATATCATTACGAAACGATGTAATATTAATTTTATAAGTTTAAAAATATTTAGAATAGATTATTAAGATGTTTAATTTTTTTGTTGTTATTGAAATGCAGTAGATATTGGAGATAGTTATTATATTAGTTAATTAATTAAGTTTAATAGTTATTAATTAATAGAATGAATTATGTAAAAATAATTTAGCAAAATTACCCCCCAATTCTATTTTTCTTCTTCAAAATATTGTACTCCATTTTATACGGGAAAAAGTTGGCATTAGTTAAATCAGAAAAATTATTTAACTGAATGATTTATGAAAATATTTTTGTAATGGTAATATTATATTCTGAATACTTGAAACAATTAAATATCAATGACTTTGGACTTTCAACCTATACACTTTTTTCTTATTTTCTAAGAAATCATATCATACTTGCATTTCGCAAGTTATGATAATAATTCAGTATTTGACTTTTCAGTTGTGTAAAAATAATTATTGATGAAGTCAGTTATGTAAATTAAATTTGTCTGATGTCTAATTACAAAATTTAATATTATATAATTTGCATTTATTCAGTTCATATGCTTCGATGTAGAATAATTAATTTATTTTTTGTTTATTTATGTGTATAGATTTTCGATTAAAATTTTTCGATGTCGTTCTTCTCTTCAAACTAGGTAAGATGTTACTCTAAAATTATATATTCTGCGTTTCGATTAAATTAAAAAATTTTGTATGTTTTTCAGGAATGAAGAAATCTTCATGTGGCGATGATTAGTGCCCAAACGTCAACTAATAATGTCTTCCATAGAAATTTTTCAAAAAGGTGACTCTTTATATTCAAATCCAAGAACATTCTCTTTTAATTCAAGTCCTTGGGACTCAGCGGGAGAGACTGCTTTAGCTATATTGGTGGTATTTATCTTATCGCCCTTGATCATCTGCAGCAACGCCCTTCTGGTGCTAGCCATCAACAGGTACAAAAGACTGAGAAATCCGAGCAACTACTTCCTTTTATCATTATCTACTGCGGACTTAGGAATTGGTCTGACGCTACCTTTAGGACTTTATTTTGAATTTTCGCGTTCTAAAATAAACTGTGCATTTTTGTGTATATTTCCATATTCGGTGCTTGTTGTACTGTGCGGTGTTTCTATACTGAGTCTAACCGCCATTTCTCTGGATCGCTACACTTCTCTAGCGACACCTCTTCGTTATAACAACATTATAACTCATCGCTCGGTTACCAAATACATTATATTTTTTTGGATCTATTCAGTTTTGTTGGGCATAACACCTTTAATTTATTGGTTTTATTATCATAACGATGCCGTTGACATTAAATGCTCTTTCGAACTAATACAGTATCAAGTAAGGCTATTTTTGATATTTGCATTATTTATACCTTGTTCTATTGTGATGATAATATGCTATTTATATATTTATTTCGTGGCTCGTTCTCACGCTAGAGCTATATTTACAGTAGAGATATCTCTACGTCAAGTATCAAACTCGGAACCAAGGTATGGTCGTACTCTAGCTCTGACTGTAGGTCTGTTCATAGTTACTTGGTTGCCATTTCAAATTTGTGTCTTCATCGATGTCTTCCAAGATTCGCATCTGTTATCGGGTAGAATGGCTTTCTACTTCGGAACTTTGCTTCTAGCTAACAGTGCTATTAATCCTTGTATATATGGTTTCCGCAACGCTGAATTTAAAGCCGCTTTCCTAAGGATCGTCGAAAGTGTGCTACCTAAACTTAGTGGTGTGATACGCAGGCGTTACGAACAACGTAACAGTCTAAGAACTTTTATTAGGTGTCAATCACACGTTCGTTTGTGTGTATCTCCTAATCAAGTCATTAATACAGACATGTTGAGAGTAACATATCTGCAACCTATGGATACTATCGAATTGACTGCTGCCAGTAGCACCCCTTATGTCACTACTCCTGGTGAGGTTGGACATGGAGAAGTAGGAGTAGCAGTTCTATGATGACTATAACTTTATTTTGATTTATCATATAAAGAATTGTTTCATATATGTTTGTGGTAAACAGTGAAACTGTTGCACTGTATTATATAAATCCCACATTTAAACTATACCTTAAAATATTAATTTATGGCTTTGTATATAAATATAAATATATATACTATTTGTTATATGCGTTTATGAAGAATGAAAAGGAATATATATTTTTTAATTTCAAATTTATTCATAAAAATTTTATGTTTAAATTTTATAGTTAAATATATTTAAAAATAAAAATATAAAAATCCAATCTTCCAAACTTAAATTAAATTATATGTTATAAAAATATCAGTAATATCTTACTAAAAAAATACTGAAAGTTTTAAATTCTAAAATATATTATAGGATTACAAACTGAACTGATCCATCTTTAAAAATATAAAATTGGAAAGAGAAGTATTGATAATTGGATAATGCCAGTCATCTCATTAGATTTTATGACTTAAATAGCATTTAAAATAAATTGAACATAAACGATTTTGTAAAAATCGAAAATAAATTCGTCATCTAATGATAATTTGAGAAACTGGAAAATATTTTAAATTTTATTATTATTATATTTATTATTATTATTATTATTTTAAATTTTTAATGAAAAGTATTTTCCATTTTTGAGATTAATCTAGCTGTGATATAGTATTAATAATAATAACAAATGTTTTGTTTTTTCATTATAATTAATGACTTGTTAAATAATTTTAATTGCAGTATATTATAAATATTTGATGAATGTATAAAATGTTTTCAAAATATGTAGCAATGTCAGAAAAGTTTAAACTTTATGATTCGAATTTCGAAAAAAAAATTATATATATTATATATATATTTTAATAAGAAAAGTTTATTGTTATTCATAAATGTTAAATGCGTAACTTTTATGATACTGTACAAAGAATCAAATTATTGTTCATGTATTTTATTTACTGTCTTGAATAAAAAAATGTTTGGAAAAAGAAAGGATAAAAATTATGAGTAATAAACTTCATGAAAATACAATATTATTAAGATTATTTCAAATACTTATAAATTCATGATATTTAAGACTTAAAATAGAAAGTAATATCAATAATTAATTTTTATTCAAGAGTATTTTGCGTTAGGATCGATTCAACATATTACAAATTTCAACAATCGCCCATTTCAATTCTGTTAATATAGTAATGCAGATGAAGATACTGAATGTTTTTATTCTTACATAAATAATATTTCAGATCTTTTAAAATATAATTTAAAAAAAAAATTAATGGAAAATAAACATTTTGTTAGGCGTTGCCTATAAGATATTAATTAAGACGTTGCGTAAATATACGCAATTAAATAATCGTAAATAATAAAACGTTGTTAATCTGGATATCATTTAACTAAAGCAAACAATAATTTTATTTTCTTTTTGTAATTTGACTATATATATATTGTATAGGCTACTATAAAAATTCTATAATATCCTGCTTATATTTAAAATAATGTTTTATAATGGTTAAACTAATTAAATGATATGCAGAAACATTTATTTTTTTATAAATATTTTGTTAATCCCGAGTTTGAAACATTTTTTATTGGTCAAATATGTATCGGAACGGTTCCACTTCATTAATTCGGAATATCGCTAATCCGGACGTCCAATCCCCTCATTAGTTCGGATTAATATCGTTTTACTGTATGATGGAACATATTCTTGAAGTTCACTCATACATTTTTCCATGTACTTACATGGAAAAATGTATGAGTGAACTTCAAGAAAAGTTTTTCATCTTCGTTTCAAGTAAAAACTACTATGTACAGTACATATGTTTTGAATACGTTTTTGTGATATACTATAATTTAACAAATTTTAAATAAAATTCCAGACAAAAATTGATATGGTACAAACTAATCAGACAAATTTCGTGCATCTTATCCCAATCCTCAGAAGAATAAAGAATGAATGTCTCACGAATTACAGAGTCCAAGTTGTCATCATGGATAAATATATATATGAAATCATAAGTTTTTTCTCATTAGTTCATATTTTACTACCTTTGCTAAATACAGATTTTTCTAAATTTTATGTCGAATTTATAAATGTGTAAAATTTTGCGTAGGTTTTCGACTAATTATTTTTAATTAATTACTATTGGGAAATTAAAATGTTCATTTATTTTTAAAACGGTCCGCTACGTAAATGGCGTAGTTATAATCGATTTTTAATAAATAATTTTACAGATTATGTCTCTTAACTCTTCTTTTTCCAATATTTTTATTTTATGAATGTCATTTGAAAATTAAGTATCGCTGAAGTTTTTATTATGTAATAATTAAATATTTCGACATGAGATTTCATATATGATATTAAAAATATTATGTAATTCTGACGTTTTCTTAATGAAATTTGATGTTTTTTTATCATACGACTAATTAGTCGTATTATACGACTAATTAGCATAGCCGTAATGAATTAAACAATTTTAGAAACCGCCATATTGCGTTGATGTGATTCGTCGCGTCGCTTATTTGCGCGAAGCGACGCAACGAATCATCATCCACTCTTCATCGCTTGTGATGCGGTAAAATAAGATCGTGATTTGTTACAGGCGTTTAATACAATTCGATATATCACCACCGCTTTGCTGTGTGTGATGCGACGAAACATGATAGTGATGCTTTCAATTGTATTATAGATTAATATTACTGTGATGACGACTTTAAATATTCATAGTTCTCTCATTAATATCTTCACATGATAAAAAATAAAGATTGGCGCATATGATGAATTTTAAAAAATGCCAGTTTATAATAATTTCTTATACTGTATATCTTTGACAGGCGGTAACATAAGATTGAGATAATTATACCCAAATATACTTTTTAATTTTCCTTATTATAACCTAGAGAAGTAATTGTGTTTATAAATAAACAAAGGATATTGTATTATATACATATTTCTTAATTTGAAAATCTGCATAAGTTGAATCCTTCAAGTTCGGTAAATATATTTTAACTGGAGCAGTTAAACAATTAAGAGGCAATTTGGTTTAATTAACAGGATGAAGTGGATTTGAATGATATACAGTAGTAGAGAGAACTGTATACATTTTGAACATGAAGTGGTTAATTTATATAAATTCTTATGTTAAATAAAATGAAGAGGAATCTACATCATTTTAAATGGATTAATTTATTTTTATGTAATATATGAAAAGTATTCACGACAAAATTGATTAAAAGAAATCTCGGAAATTTGTTTGTGCTATTGATAAATGTCAAATTACTGCGATAATTTGATATCCAATCAAAAACATCTAATATATAAAAAATAATTCAAGTACAGATAAGAAATTAGGGCATTTGTTACAATTTAGATGTGACTACTGTACTTTGGTTGACATTATTGCTTTATTTTCTTAAATTATCGACCAAGTAACCGCAACTAAATTGTAATAAGTATCCTAATTTCTTAGCAATATAGGCCTATTTGGCTTATTTTTTGCATATTAGATGATTTTGATTATATATAATTTATTTTTTTGTATGAAAACCGTTTTTTTCTGGAAAAGATACTCTAGCAAAAATATTTTAATATATCACTAAATATTCTCATTATTTTTGATCGGATTGAATTGAAATCTTTAGGAAACATTTTGTAAAATAATAAAAATACATATGTTAAATTTGGTCGAAATCGGTTGAGCAACGCGACCTATAAAAGAATTCATGATTAAATAATCTTACTTTTTTCATTTTTGACCCTATTAGGTTCCTTTTTACAGAAAGCCTTATAACATAAGGAACATTTACATTTGAGATTTGTTCGAAATCAGTTGAACACCGTAACCTTTAGAGACATTCTAGTGAAGAGAATTATCTTCTACATCTTTTAATTTTAGCCCAACTGAATCAAAATTTTCGGATTTTAATTGAACTAGAATATACCCTTATTCCAAATTTGGTCAAAAATGGCTAAAAAATGCAATATATAGAGGTGTTTATGGAAAATTAATCACCCATTCCTCTCTTTAAGTGAAATTTCAATACTTGATTGTGCTGAAATTTTCAGGGGACTTCAAATAATCTAAAAAATAATTACATTTCAAATTTCATGGATATCGGTTGAACGATGCGACTTATAGAAATGTTTGCGTAGGAGGAGGATAAACAGGAGAAGAAAAATGACCTTTATCTGCCGATTTTGCAATTTTTAAACTTCTGTAGTTCTTTTATTAATTTTGGATTTTATGCTTCAGTTTGACAGTCGATGTCCTATTGAATATTTTCCTCGATCAAATTAATAATATCTAACTTAGAACGAAAGTTACAGTGAATTGAATTTTGGCCACCATGACTTCTATAATAAGAACAAATACAGCAAGTGTCAGCG
This sequence comes from Olivierus martensii, assembly GCA_000484575.1. Classification (NCBI taxonomy): domain Eukaryota; kingdom Metazoa; phylum Arthropoda; class Arachnida; order Scorpiones; family Buthidae; genus Olivierus; species Olivierus martensii. The sequence goes on along the minus strand of AYEL01051256.1, from coordinate 7,819 downwards.
ATTACTGTATTTGGATTTGTCATTACAGTTATGAAAAATAAAAAATAAAAATTTGCCATTGTAAATTTAGAACAAAAATACTTCATTATTCGATTATAAACCCAAATTAAAAAAAAAAATCAATAGTGAAAATATAACACGATTTATATTGGAATTTTTGAAATACAAGAAGAGTATAAGACGAGGTTCTTTAGTTAAAGTTATGCCATTTTGATAATATTATATAACATGCTAAGATCTATATAGATTTACGATGTATTTCCTACTATATATTATATAATCCAATTTTAAATTGTGATTGATATTTATGAAAATGTTTTTATTATTGTTTTAAGCAAATTATTGTAGAAATATCGTTAATTGTCAGGATTTATTGTCTATTCTAGACAACCTTACATTCATAAAATTTGATGCGCTCTTATTTATGTAATTTTGTTTTATTTTATACATAGTGTATTTTATTAAAAATTAAAATGCTGACGACTTTATTCAAAGACAGAAACCAATGGTTCTGTCTTTGAATAAAGTCGTCAAACCATATACAGTATATATTAAACACGAATCTTAACTTTACTTGAATCCGACTAAAAACGTTGTTAATGGAATACATACATACATATCCCTAAATGATATTTTATTCCAGAAAGCAATTCAAAATTGAGGATGTCTCGAATTACTTATCAACGAATCATTAAATAATTATTTCTGTTTATCATCAAAATAGGCTTGGAAACGTCCGCGGGTCAAATCCCGTCTTTTAATCCTAAAATTCTTGTTCTACTTTACCGAAAAACAATATAACTGCGCCGTTTATTACTCCATTCTATTGTTAAAAAGTTTTGCAGTTGCAGTACCAGTAAAAGCATTTGAATCCAATATCGAATTATAATGATTGATTTTCATTTTGTAGGTATTTTATATTGATTTATGATTGAACATAATAAAAGTTTGTATATTAATATTTATTGTATTACTGGCATATTATTAAATCTATATACTTATTGCTGCAAGATTCTTTTTTCTAACTGATACCAATTATTATAAAATCTTCAATGACTCGTAAAGAATTACAGTTATAATATATTGCTATTTTTAAGTTTGAAGGTACCGATGCAAATTAATGAAAAAAATAAAAAAAAATTAATTTTATTTATTTTATAGCAATTTTAAACTAATGGGAATATTTTGTGATTTTTATTTACTCTAATAAAGGTTGTTATAATAAATTTTTATAATTTTATCATAATTTTTTTTAATTTTATCATTTATTTTCTGCTGGAATTATTATTTATTAATTTCATGTTTATTCTTACTTGAACAAGTTAAATAAATAATGCAAAAAGAATAAATGTAGTTAGTAAATATATTCCAGTATATTTTATATATATATATTTTTTTTTATCTGTACAATTAGCCTCCGTGAGAGAAGGATTAGAATTGTATCTTTTCTTGCGAATTCTCTATAGGTTTTCCATTCAAATTTCATAACTGGTTGGTTATTTGTCTTATGTTACAAGCTTCAAAGTTTTAAGTTTAAAGTATAAAAAAATACGTGTATTATTTATATACTGTACGGGATTTTTTTTAAATAAATAAATTAAATAAATTTATTCAGAATCGTCTATTTTTTATTATATAGTATTTTACGGACTCCTCTTCATCCTTGGAAATTTAATACGTTTCATCTTTTTTTTTTACATTATTCCTCATTTTAAAAATTTATGGCAATTATAATGGAAGTCATAGTTTATATCTCATGGTCCAAAATAATATTCAGCAGATTTCATGTGAATGATCATAATTTCTGATCCAAAAAATTTTGGGAGACTAAATACAATGTCATTAAAATCATATTTTACATTACTATCTATTTCTATTTAAATTTCTATTTCAATTATTATATTTCACTAAGAATCTTCTACATTCTAGATTAAAAATACTACTAATATTTTTCAAATATATTTAAGAGGTTCTCATTGAAATGATTATGACACTTTTAAACATATTAGGGGGCCCTATAGTTATACATAGTGTTGACAGAGCGACTAAATCAATATGTTTATTGTTTAAGATATTATACTGAATGTCAGAATGATTCATAAATGCATTTTAAATACACTAAATTGAACATTTTAACAATGCATTATATCATAAAACAATTTCATCGGATTGCATGAAACTTGGTGATAAAAATCAGATCGTGTTTGAATATTTTCATTCTATTTGTAATATATTTAATTATTATAAAAAAATCTGTAAATGCGAATTATACATTTTTTTAAATAATTTAAATGCAAACCAATTAAAATTACTTTTAATTGTTAAATTTATTATCATATTCTAGTACAATGCAATGGCTGAAAGATTGGAAAACGTTGTGCATGTTATATATATAATTGTACTTCTCTCAAATTTCATAAAAGATCTTTGTGAAAAATCGAAAATAAATGTCATCCAATATCAAGTAAACATCGAAATAAAATTATTTTAATCGACTTTTCTCAAAAATGAAAAAAAAAAAAACTTTTATCATCGTCTCGTTTCTCTTCTTATAATTAATTAATTAAAAAAAAAAAAAAAAAACTTTTATCATCGTCTCGTCTCTTCTTATAATTAATTAATTAATAGATTTTAATGTAATTCATCTTAATGAAAGTGATTTCGATATCATATTTTTTCAGCTTATATCTTAAAGCATTTCAAACAAACAGAATTTAAATTTCTTCCTAATAACTTATAAATGAACTATTTAAATTTTAACGTAATTCAATAGAGATACCATGCGCACTGAAGTTGTATCATCTGCAATTTATAGCATTGTTAAATAATGCAAAGAAAGTAGGCGGATTAGTTCTTTCCGGAAATTCTTGTTTAGAAATCTATTTAACACTTTCACAATCTTGAATTAAGAACTGAAAATTAAATTTAACTTTGATTTTATATTATTTATAATAGCTACTTACAAAATCTCTTTAATGTAAAGAGATTTTATAAATATGCCAACTATTTAATAAAGAGAAATTAAATGAACTAGTTACGCTTTTAAATAAGTAGTTTTTTCCCTCCATAAAACTACATTAATATATCACAATTATAAGTAAATAATAATAATAATAATTTTAGATTATTAACTGATTTATATATAAATATTATACTGTACGTTAAGTAAGTTTACTTCTGGTTATATGCAGCATTTTGTGGAATAATATGATTTCATTCTTACTATTATTATTTTTACATCACTACCAAAAGAACTTAAAATATTTTATAAGAATATATTTTAATTATTTAAAAGTATTATTGCCTTTTTGCGTTTAAGATTAAATTTTCACTGCATGCAATATAAATGTAAAATATATATATTTTAGATTTGCCTCTCTGTTTATCTATTCTTTTCATATTTCAAAACTACGAAAGTTACGACTAAGAAATTTTTACATAGTATTAGATAGTGAAGAGCTTGAAAATATCACAAGTTTGAACTACATCAGATTTTTGAGGTCTGAATTATGACCCGATATTAATTGGAACAAAGATAAAATTTTAGATTTTTTTTACAAAATGTTTCACTTAAATTGTCGATAATTTTAAACTGGTACGCTTACGTTCCTGAAACTTTTGTAGTGTGTAATGATAAAATTATTAAACATAGAAAATAAAAGATAGATTTGATTACTGTAAATTGTTTTTAACTAATGTATAGAGACTGTACTTTCTACAGTTATATGACACGAACGATTTTTTTTACAATTATTTTAAAACTGCCGCTGATATGTTTCCTAAATTTTTATTCCAATATTACAATTAAACACCTTTTTAAATAAGTTGATAATGATAAATAAATTATCGATAGATATTAAATTGTTTCTGTGAATAAAATCATTTAATATGTCGTCCGGACAAGGCATGATAAAATTTGTTTAATATTTATTTAACAACTAGTTTGGAAAAGAACTACAGTAATCACATACTTTCCACAAATGTCCTTATTTTCAGATACTTAAAGATATAGGTTTAAAATGTCATCAAAATATTCAATGGCATAGAGATTGGGACCTCAGAAAATTGAATGTCCATCATTTTAAACGGACGAATTCCTATAAATTCTATAAGATTATTTAAAACGCGACTTGACTACCTGCTAAACTTTATAAAATTCAATCAAACAGTTCGAAAATTATTAGGGAGAAATCTTTGAAGTTTGAATACCTGTCATTTTTAAATGGTTGTAAATAAAGGATTAATTTATACATGATCAAGATCATCTTCAAGGATTTCAACATCGCTAAATTTCATTAAAATCAAATAAATAATTCAAGCTATAACATAAATCTAGAAGTAGGCAATGTAATTTGTAAATAATTCTTAAACAGGCATTATTGTAAATTTGCCTTTTTTTATTATTACATTTTTACATCGTAACTATAGACAACATTCTAAAACTTTATAAACTAAAACTTGTAAACTATTTAAAAACATAGAACTTTAAAAAAGAAAATTTATACATTCAGCAGTTATTCTATGGCCAGATATGCATTCTATGTTTTTAAATAGTTTACAAGTTTTAGTTTATAAAGTTTTAGAATGTTGTCTATAATTACGATGTAAAAATGTAATAATAAAAAAAGGCAAATTTACAATAATGCCTGTTTAAGAATTATTTATAAATTACATTGCCTACTTCTAGATTTATGTTACAAATTATGAAAAAAAAAGGCCTAGTAACGAAAAAGGCACTTCTAAAGTTATTGTTTTAATTTTGAATTTAAACTTAAATTATTTTGTTTATTTATAAAAGTAAAAAAATTATTTTGTAATTAATTTTCAGTTTAATTAATTTTTATTTAATGTATTTTATAATTTATCAGATTATGTAAATGATTGCGGTTATTTTGTGAAAAAAGACTGAAGAGGGCGTAAGCTGAAATGCATATCTGGCCATAGAATAACTGCTGAATGTATAAATTTCTTTTTTAAAGTTCTATGTTTTTAAATAGTTTACAAGTTTTAGTTTATAAAGTTTTAGAATGTTGTCTATAATTACGATGTAAAAATGTAATAATAAAAAAAGGCAAATTTACAATAATGCCTGTTTAAGAATTATTTATAAATTACATTGCCTACTTCTAGATTTATGTTACAAATTATGAAAAAAAAAGGCCTAGTAACGAAAAAGGCACTTCTAAAGTTATTGTTTTAATTTTGAATTTAAACTTAAATTATTTTGTTTATTTATAAAAGTAAAAAAATTATTTTGTAATTAATTTTCAGTTTATTTAATTTTTATTTAATGTATTTTATAATTTATCAGATTATGTAAATGATTGCGGTTATTTTGTGAAATAAGACTGAAGAGGGCGTAAGCTGAAATGCATATCTGGCCATAGAATAACTGCTGAATGTATAAATTTTCCTTTTTAAAGTTATATGTTTTTAAATAGTTTACAAGTTTTAGTTTATAAAGTTTTAGAATGTTGTATATAGTTACGATGTAAAAATGTAATAATAAAAAAAGGCAAATTTACAATAATGCCTGTTTAAGAATTAATTCAAGCTATATTAAGAGAATATCTCAGAAGTTTGAACGTCCATCATTTTTAAATGTTTGAAGTTAAAAATGATGCTGCATCAAAGTTACCTTTAATAACATAACGTTACTACCAAATTTTATGAAAATATATTAATTAGTTCAAAAATTATTAGGGAAGAAACAGAATAATGGGCAAGCATCACTTTCTGTAGAAAAATAGACTAAAAATCAAATTTATCTTTTGTCTTATTATATTTATTTTTTGACGATTTTGTTTTAATAGAAAATACAGGTAGGCCTCGATTAGTGCGAATAATGGGTTCCACGAATTTCTCGCACTATTTGAAGTATTAACTGTATGTAAAATATGATAATTGGTTCTTGCTTTGTGAGATTCTGGCCATTAGCCAACCTCATGTAAAATATAGTAATTGGTTCTTGCTTTCTGAGATTCTGGCCATTAGCCAACCTCACGATGAATAACCACAATACTAACTGTTTGAGAAATATTTATTTTCATATTTTACTTCGTTGTTCATCATTTAAATTAATAACTTACCAGGAATTGCGTCTCATACCATCATCAAATAAACCGCCAAATCGAAAGCAGAAGTTGAGCGCCGCTTTTATGTCGCTCAGTCACGTCCGTTTTTTGCTCTAGCATAATCACTAACCTCTTCTTTTTATCGTTTCCTGTTTTATTATCAAAAGTGTTCTTCCTTTCATCCATTTCGATATTTTTTAAAAGAGAAAATTTTGTCTGTATGTATACGATAATATCAAAATAAAAATCAATTTTTAATCAATCAAAAATCTACACAAAGTTAAATAATAGTAATGTTAAATAGCTAATGGCAAAAAGCCCATCTTTCTGGCTTCTGTACTATACTGTATATATACGATAACAAAGCTGAATAATAGTACTGTTAATGTTAAATAGCTAACGGCAAAAAGCCCATCTTTCTGGTGTTTCACTCCTTCAAAGCTCAGTTAACAGAAAAAGCCCATCTTTCTGATGTTTCACCCCTTCAAAATCTTTAACAGCAAAAAGCCCATCTTTCTGATGTTTCATCCCTTCAAAGCCGTGACCGTTCTTGGACTGCTCCTCGTTCGGTTTTACTAACCGAAAATTTGAACGGCAAAAAGCCCATCTTTCTGATGTTTCACCCCTTCAAAGCCAAGCGGCAAAAAGCCCATCTTTCTGATGTTTCATCCCTTCAAAATCGTGTGACCAAAAAGCCCATCTTTCTGATGTTTCACCCCTTCAAAATCGTGTGTCGTTCTTGGACTGCTCCTCGTCCAGTTTTACTAACTGAAAATTAACATTAATTTGTTAATTGACATCATAAAATGGTTTACTAACCGAAAATTAACATTAATTTGTTAATTGACATCATAAAAGTTGAAGGACATTTGCTGGTAAGACTGGTCTATGCTTACAACTCGCATTAATCGAATATTTGCTCGCACTAACTGAAAAACGGTATCACTTTTATAAGTCGCACTAATCGAATATCGCATTATTCGAACTCGCACTAATGGAGGCCTAATGTAAATATCTTAAATTTTAATTTTAATTTTATAGCCTACCTGTAAATATTTTAAATTTTAATTTTATAGCATACATAAAAAAAATCCAGTGTTGTCATATTTGCAGTTTATTTGAAAAAAGGAAACTTTCAATTTCTTATATACCTTAAATAATTTATCAATACTATTTCCATAGCATAGTTTTTCGTGAAGATTCATATTATATATCATCTTTTTATAAATATAAAATGCAATATATATATACCGGGTGTTTTTCTTGAAACCGAACACTCTGATTTTTGGCATCGAGCCAATTCTGATGCATCTATCATGTCAGGAATCGTTCGCTACGAAAATTTATTTTATATTTTTAATTCTAACGATATTTATTTATTATTGCATCCAAGAAACAAAAAACGATTTAACACACAAGATTATTGGATTTTAATTCTGGTGTAATTACACATTTGAAAATAAATCACTGAAAATTTACATCAAAAGATGTGCGAGAAACAGAAATTCTGTTGTTGCTATAGCGACAGCGTAGAAACGCAGACGTGCCGCAATTCGAACATTTTTAAAAATGCCGAATATTATTTACAACGTTACTGAACGAGTATGGATGGTTCGGGCACGTAATTCAGGCTTATCCTATAGGCGCATGAGAGATCATTTTGCGGTGCTGTACCCTGGAAGACCTATTCCATCCGTCTCTACAATTAAATCTGTTGTTGAGAAATTCCAAAAAGATGGGAATGC
>AYEL01051245.1:0-14960 GCA_000484575.1 Olivierus martensii | reverse complement strand
AATCGATGTCATCTTTCAGATGTATAAACACGCCTACCAAATTTTGTTTATCTAACACAAGTCTTTCTTGGTGTTGGGATTTTTTTTTCCGTCAGTGTATATGTCGCAAGGACATTAATATATAAAAATAATGATAGGAGTAATGCAAAAATATTTATAAAAAAAATTAAATAAATTTGAAATACTCCTGTCTTTGTTTTCTATATCTTACGGCGAAATATCCTTGTGGCGATACATTCGTGCGGCGAATTGTCCTAATACCAAGTCTAACTACTGGACCGCTGTCGGGATAATGCCAGAACTGAAAATATGTTCCAGTCCGCCCGTGGTGGCAGGCATTCCCTTCCCCACACGTCCGTGAAAAAGTAAAAATATCGTTGGTGACGTATAGCACTTTCACGGTACGGACACTGAGAGCAAAAGTACGGCACTGTGCCGGACTTGTGTGAACATGAACATTGGAAAACAAAGGAACGATAATTTAAGACCACTGACACTGACGAAAGTTGTCGGAACTGAGCGGACACGTCACCGATATGTTTGATATCGACCCTTAAGCTTCTAAATAATTCTATAAGTTTCAATTACCAGCTCATATCTCGATTGGACGGATGGTCGAGGTACTCTTGTAGGCGGCGTAAAAAGTTGAACAAGAGTGAACTTCGACGTAAAAACGCAGCCTCTAGCCGTATAGCAAAAATAACATCAGCATCGATACACCACGTATTTACATCGCGTTTTACGCCTACCAGACCCAGCTTTAGTAAACTTTTATTTTTTCTATTAATAAAAAACTGACGTAAAATCGAAAACAATGTAAGTTGAGGTATGACTCTAGCAGTGATTCTCAAACTTTTTTTAGGCTTTCTTGCGTGACGGTCTCTCTACAATTTTTTAGATTACTCGCGGACTATTTAAAATTAACTACAATTAACATATAGGCTACTGTTATCGAAAACATTCTTTGACAAACAATTATTTATTCAGAAAATCTGTCAAATACCCAATCAATAGAAAGATAGAGAAAGCTTTTTACACACAATATTTCTCCTGAGTGGATAACTATTCAGGATATTGAATAGTGGTTCTCTAAACTGGGATCCGCAATCCCCTAGATGACCGAGGACCCCAGTTTGAGAACCACTGCTCTATAGGAACAAATTATTAAATGCTTCTCATTATTACCAAACAGGCTACGGATATCTCTCGATATCTCGTCTCTCTTTCTCGAATGGCTAGTACATTTCTATTAAGAACGTCGAAGAAAAGTGGTGAATTCGGTAATACGCTATTTAAAATAATATTCGGAAAATAGTAAAAATTTGGTTTTACAAATACTGTATATCTAAATATTTAAAATATTGGATTAGAAGTAATATTTGATGGTATGATATATTTAAAATAAAAATATCATGCCGGACAGAAACTTGCTCGTTCGAGCCGAAAGCTATTTTACGGTTTATATGGTTTTTAAATTGCATTAAAGATAAGTAATGGGATAAGGCGCTTAGAGAAAACAATATATAATACTTATCGGCACGAGTCATCCAATGGATACATAACTTATTCATTTTACGACTATATACCATTTGTCTGGTGATGGCCGCCTAGAAACCACTCTGGCGTGTTTTATAGTCTAAATCGAGAAGCTTGGTCTAAATTAACCTTTACTATAAACTTTACCGAAAATAGCCACCTGGGTTTAGTAGCACCATATTTATAAATCGGTGCAGTAGACGATAAAATATATTTAAAAGACCATTAGTCCGTACAAATCGTTATATAGCTTTTTAATAAGCATTATAAATCTTACCGATGCCGATTTTAATCTGATTATCGGTTTAACTCGAAGTGGCGGAACAAAATCCGTGTTAGTGTGGGTAATAGATATTAATAATGGAAAAATTAAACTTACCACCGCGAATGGAGAATCCCAAAGGAGTATTCCCTCTTCTTTTTAAGCTTATAACGCGCGAAGGCACATTTAGGAAGGAACTTTCTACATTCTGAAGGATGGGACTGAAAAAAGTAGGTAAAAATAGTTTACAAATAAAATAAACAATTTTTTTTTTTGTATTAAAGTTTTATACGCGATCGAAGTAACGAATTAATATTTTTTCACAGACTTTCCATTAAAAGTAGATCGTTTTTTAGGTGATATTTGTACCAAAATATTGGTGTCGAAAAAACATTTATCTTTCGATTAAATCGAGCGTATTTCTTAATGGTCATCTCAATCCGCTTCCGCTTTTCTTTAAACACTCCATCTCTGGACCCGTGTTATCCGGATTTATGGTTTCGGGTTTAATCACCGTTCCGGTAGAACGCATGACTAGCTAGCGGGTCATTTGGCCATCTAAATATGGCACACAACTCTAATTGAAATCGCCTCTTGTCTAAGTCTGTATCGATCCGATTAAATCTCCAGAAAAAATTTTTTCACTTACGCTTTTTCTCGTTTTCTTGGCTACTCATTAGGGAATTTTAATACAAGCTACGACTCGGCTCCGATCGATAACTAAACGAGAAAATCGTATCGTTTCCGAAAGTTATCGGTATTCATTTCAGCAATTTCAGGTTAGTTCGAATCTCCGACACCAGATGCTCTATTCTCGTAAATCTCGCGATTCTCGTAAAATTCTATCGAGGCTAACGAGACTCGGATTCTATCCTCTATTATCTCTAATAAATATCATCTGTTATATTAAACCGTTGACAGCCAATTTTAATATTTTTAGTGGCATCGAACAGCCAAGACTACTACTTTCTCGTACCAAAAACATGACGACAAGACTGTTTTTATCGGTCAACCATACGACTAAAACCTCGCGCATGCGCAGACCGTGGACCTTCTCGGTCGTAGCTGTGCCGAAATTCCCATTGTTTTAAAAACCGATCCAATCCAGTTATATTTTATTCTACACACGCCTAAATTCGAAATAATTGTGCTAAATTTATAAATGCACGGTGACAGTTTTGACATTAAAAAAATTGACCGCTGGTAGTTTCGTATCATATTATAAGCTATACCAGTATATTTTATTGCGCGATTTAGTACTATTATATGTTTAATTTTATACATTCGTGATATTAACGACCTCGAGCCAGTAACAATTAATCCATTATCTAGCGTCGAATGTGCAGCTGGCTCGTGTTTACAAAACAATTTACAAATAAATATATGTTAAGATATATTTTTCACGTACGTGACAAACTCATCCACTGGAAAAATGTTTAACTATCGCATTAAGCACAAGCTCGCAACAGGAAACGTTGTGTTCACGCACTTTGTTCGCATCGTTTTCCTAGTAACAGTTTCACTTTTTTAATTTTTCGCTTCTACGTTTTAAATATTGTAATTCTTTAAGTTTCTTGTTCTTAATTTTATGCGTATAGGTAATGGAAATAAAAAGAAAAAAAAAGATTCCAGATCTCGATGTCGGAACGAGTTAACACATCCGTGAGCAGCCACGGTAATTTACTGTTTAAAAATCAAGCAACGTCCTTAATTCAAAAAAAGGACATTGTCCGTGGCACAGTTTTCTAGATTTAATAAGATTCTTTAATTTATTCCTTAATCGTGGTTAAGTAAAATGTCAAATTTAAAAATGGCTTCTATTCGTTATTTCTACGTATTTCTAACCAAGCCGAAACAATAAATACAGTAAATTTCCTCATAACGCGACTAAAAAAATTACGACTAGTACTCATACAACGATATAAATTTCTAAGCGCGCAACGCGTAGAATAAATTTTTTTAATTAAACGTTACTTATCAGTTACTTATAATATACATTGATTGTAATGAAACCCAAACGATGTTTATTTTGTTTCCATGACAACATTAAAAACTTTTCCATCAAAGTTATACGAATCCGCAATTTCGGAGTCCGTTTATACGAGTCTATTTATATATTATGTTTTTAAAAATTTAATTATCTGTATTCTGCTTTATTTTTCCTTTATTAAAAGTAACCTTCTTTAAAACAAGTTAACACACAACTAAATTATATTCGAAACTAACGCATAATCTTCTCAGCAATTATGTGATCAGTGCCGGAACTCGGAGAAGTTTTAATTTGCATAAAATCGTCTGATAATGCGTCTTGTATAACGCGGAACGTATCTCCCGCGTTGTACGCGAGTCTGCTGTAAATGTTTTAAAACAGCTTTAGCTATAAAACTTCCTTACTTTAATTTTTATCCGATATAAACAAACTGCTGTAACTACGATATTATAGAGGATTTATTTTATACGGTACTAGTAATCATAGAGTTTCTCGTCATTTTCTAAATTCTTTGTATTCCAGGTGTGTAAATATTTTCTCCTTTTATAAAACCTTTTTTCGTAATAACAAAGAGATAAAGTGGAGACAAAAGAATAAATGTAGGAAGTAAACAGTTAAATAATAAATATATCATATATATATTGTAACGACATAAAAACCGGATAATTTAACGGGAAGCACCGTATAAAGCAGTTTCTAGGTCTCAATAACATCTCGAGATATATAATTATCGGGATGAACTGTACACTTTCTCGCTTCTACATCGTGACCGAATTTCGTGACAAGTATATCCTAGCTCGTCCTTCTTTAAATGGTCACGACGTGATTTTGGAGAAACTGGAAGAAAGGAGTGGTTCAAGCATATTTTAATACTTATTTAAATTTTTCTTTCTCGTATTAACTACAGTTAAAACAGAATCGTAAGTAAAAAATAAATACTGCTACGGTAAAAGACGATGTATTGATTGCAGTTTTCACGTTTATGAATCATAAATTGCAAGAAAATATTTGTTTTTTTTTTTTTGGCTAAATGGTAGATTACGTGCTAGTGTAATGCGTGTCGCGTCGCATCCGGCAAGGCCTATACAGCAGGCTTTTTTTAATGAATAAATATAAAGATCAACTAACATGAATTGTTGGCTTAAAGATTCATGTTAGTCGATCATTACATAGTGGTCAGAGAGTCGTGTATATGTATATGTATATATATATATATATAAGATCGGAAGAGCGGTTCAGCAGGAATGCCGAGACCGATATCGATATATGTATATATATATATATATAAATATATATATATATAAAGCTTTCTATATAGGCGACGCCGCGCTGCGGATGCGACGCGACACGCCTTTCAGAATTTTGCCTATTTTTTTTACGTTAACAATTTATGAGATTATTATTATTATGGAAAGTGAAATATATTTCATTATTATTATTATTATTATATTATTTTTGTTCTTCCTTTATGACAACAGTAATTTTACTAACAGTAAGTAGCATTATTAATTTCGAAAAATAGTAGCGTGATATATTTAAGTGTTTTAAGTCTGATCACGATAAAAGAATCATTAAGATATCGATTTTATAAAAGCAATTAAGTTTCGTCAACGAGAGGATGCTCCTAATAAGAACAAATTTTTATTCCTCAATCTGGTATTCTACTCGGCCAGGATAATCATATCCTGTTGACGTTTCATGTTATACTGGTTTGGAAATATGTTTCCAGCATTAATACGGAAGGGTCGACTTAAAATGCTTTTCATTCGATACGAAAAACTATACACGATTTATACAGTAATTAAAATAATGAGCGATTCTGTTTGCCCTTCCTAAGGTTCATTACTCCTTCAATTCTTTTTTTTTTCAGATAATCAAATTATAACTTCCTTTCGGTGATAAAAAATAAAGGTGGAGCGCCATTTCGGGCATGTAAACACGCGTTTACCACCCTTCCTACACACAAAAAAAGCAAAAATGATATTTCTATAATATACAACCATTCTAGGTATGAAAAAAATAATCGATGGTCGACAAAGTCCTTTAATGGGAATGAAAATCAATACTATACGTTAGTCACTAAACAATAAATATAATTTTACGAAAAATAATGTTTTAGAAACGATATAATAAGTTGATTGTGTAACGATGAAAAACGCAAAAATTTCTATAGAAAAATTATAAAAATGAATTATTTCCGAATAAATCTGTTAATAATTAAATAGAATTTCCGGGTTAGATTAACAAAGGAAGTTATCTTGTCATCACTGCTAAACGAGATCCTGCGGCTATCCCCGGTATATCTACATACGTATACAGTTCGGTAAATAATAATTTGTTAACGATTCGAAAAATGAAGGATTTCAACATTTAATTTTTAAAAAAGTTCATTCAGGAAAGAGGAAAAAATATTAAAAAAAAAAATCTAACAAGTGGTGAATGAAACCGGATTTTGTTAATTATAGAAAAAAGACGAGCAACGCCTCCATTGTCGCGAGTTGCATCAGAATAGCATCTTGTCTGATAGGTTATGTAAATAACTTGCAAACTATAAACAATAACATTTATTACCATCTAACAAAAGTCATTTCGCGTGCCAACCTGTACCATATAGTGTGGTGTATTCCGATCGTTTATCTGGATTCGAACTTCCATTCAGCATCTTATAGAAGCCGTGTGAATACGATACGCCCCGTTTAAGACAAGTGAGGCGCGGAAATAGTTTCTACTATTAAAACTTTAAAAAATAGTATACAGAAACCATAGGTTATACGGAAAAACTGCTCGACATTCAATACTGACATGCGTGTATACAAAACTCGTCCAATATAAAATTTTGCGTACGGAAACAAAAGTGTTTTTCACGGTAATGCGATCTATTTTAATGAAATATTGACTCACCTGTCTTTCACTTCGAGGTGTTCGAAATTCGTAGAATGCACGTGTCCAATGAACCAAGAGGTCGTTGACACGATGTCACGTTTCATTTGTCACCTCACCAAAAATCCAAAATAACTACCGATATGTTCAAAACTCTGTGGAGACTGATTATCGATAAGCCAACGAGACGCAGATTCGAATCTTAGATGCAAATTCGATTGGTATCGAGACAAACACGTGAAAAATTGTGCACTGGCTCGTGTACCAAATCTCGACACCGGTGCAAAACAGGACGCGAAACTTCCTGCGGATTCAAGCTTTATTGGTTTATTTGCAGTTAAAATTTTGATACGGATATGTATTAAAAGTATAACTACGTATGCGAATTTGTCAATTTACCGAGTGCGAAACTAGCGAATGTGCTTAAGCATTCTTTTTCGAATATGTTTATATATATAAAATGTTTATGCTCACCCCATCTCGGGTTTCATGTCGAGTTCCACTCCTAGAGATGCACATCAACAAGGTTGGCGTCCCTTGGACGGTATGCAGAGGAACACGGAGGCGTGTCTAACCACTCTCGCCACATACCTGGCCGGACTAGTCAGAGACGCTACAGTTGCAGCTTCTATAATCTAGCTGTAGAGGGCAGAAACGTCGGCCGATTATATAAACTAAAAGCGTGACGCTTTCGGAAGAAAAGGCATTAGCTACACTCATGTATCGACTCGACGACTTAAGAATTTCGTGACAAAATATGGTTCGAACGCGTTGGGGAAGTAAACTTATATAGGTGATAAAAAGGGAAAATATTTAGGTTTCCAGTGTTTTGAACTTGAATCTCCTTTAAACTAGGCTACTTTTCATAAATTTTACGTCGAAAGTAGTTCGCGTGACTAACACAGTCATTTTCGGCGCTACCGTAATCGATACTTGGAAAATAATCGATCCAAAGTGTTATTCGATATTTATCACTAGGTTAAATTCTATGTAATAAAGTTTAACTAACAATTCATTTATTTTTATGTCAATCAGTTTTCAGATATTTATAGACGAAGTTCAGGCAGATCGATAATAAAGGAGGAAATAAATTATAATAATGTATTTTTTCTTTAGTTTAAAGTAAGGAAGTCCAGTATTACATATTATAACATCATAAAAATTGCTGTGCAGAAGACTGAATTCCAAGTGACCCAGTTATTGCCGAATACACATTTTCTTATAAACCCTCTGTGTGAATTATTACAGAATTATAACATTTTGCTTGGCAATTAGTTCTAAACATAGTTCTTTAAATAAGATCAAAAACTGTATTGTAAACTAAGCAAACCTTAATTCTACAGAAGAGTAACTCCAGGTCAAATCTATTAAATCATAAAGAAGCATACTCATTTCCAGGAAGAATTTTCTTGTAGGTAAACTGTGCAAACAATACTTTTCTTCGGATTTAATGATCAGCAATTCATTACTAATTAATTTCAGTATAAGCATATTAACTAAATAAGGCAATTAGATAAAAAAATTTGATTCAATGCAAAAAATAGTTTTGGGGAATAAAATTTTTGTGAGAGATAAGATGATTATAATAAAAGTTTGACACAGCACCAATATTATGTATGCAATTACACTCAGAAACTAGCACCAGACTGCAGAAATTACTTTATTTTGACAAAAGTTTTCAACCCTCCTTCGGGGTCATCATCAGGTTTGATACTAACTTTTTACAAGACAAATTTATAAGGTAGATTTTATCCCCCTTTGTTTACACATGCACGGTGAAAAACGGACATATCGTACATCAACTTATAATTGTAAACACCTATCTACTAGGGTGTCTAAAGCTGAGTTGATATTTGACCCGGGTCAAATATCAACTCTAGTAGATAGGTGTTTACAATTATAAGTTGATGTACGATATGTCCATTTTTCACCGCGCATGTGTAAACAAAGGGGGATAAAATCTACCTTATAAATTTGTCTTGTAAAAAGATAGTATCAAACTTGATGATGACCCCAAAGGAGGGTTGAAAACGTTTGTCAAAATAAAGTAATTTCTGCAGTCTGGTGCTAGTTTCTGAGTGTAATTGTCTTACAATAGTGCAGAAGAAGAAAAATGCAAAGAAATATTATGTATGCATTACTGAAATTGATTTGAGATTTAAAATCATGTACTGTAATGCAGTGGCTATTAGAGGGGAGGGAAAAAGGGGCAGCTGCCCCAGGCCTCATGATTTCAGGGACCTCAATTTATAACTCACTATGTTAGAAAAAAAAATATTTGCATATTTTTATATTGTTCGAGCTTCAATGTTTGTCAAAATTTGAAGTTGTCTATCAATGTTTTTGCTTTTCTTGTATACTTACCACTGTATATTTGTCAATTTTGTCTTTTCTTTTTTTTTTGAAGGACCTCAAAAATATTAATTGCCCCTATCCTTGCATTTTCTTTGAAAGTCCCTGCTGTAATGTTTTAGTTAAATATAAAAGTAACATGCCAAGTTTTATATAAAAATTTTATTAATAAATAATTAGTAAAATATTTTTGTAAATTTTTGACACAATATTTATTATTGCTTCATGAACTCAGAATTTTTATATTTTAAATAGATAAAAATAAATTGATGATATATTAAATCAAACAATTTAAATACAAAAGTTTGTAGAATTTCTTAAAATCAATAAATATATAACAATCGTCAAAATAACAGACTTTTTACATTCACCGAAAAATCCATAAAATCCAGGGTAATTCAACAAAACAATAACCCTGAATGTTGGCTATTCGTAATTTTCATTTATTTTTTATTATTTTTATTAATAAATTATTAGTAAAATATTTTTGTAAATTTTTGACACAATATTTATTATTGCTTCATGAACTCAGAATTTTTATATTTTAAATAGATAAAAATAAATTGATGATATATTAAAGGTAATTTAAATCAAACAATTTAAATACAAAAGTTTTTAGAATTTCTTAAAATCAATAAATATATAACAATCATCAAAATAACAGACTTTTTACATTCACCGAAAAATCCATAAAATTTAATTTATTTCATTAACTATGGAGCATGTTTATGTATACATAGAGCTATGAGAATAATTTGAATCTTACTTCTGTAATCAGATATTTTAAAATTTATTAATTATAATTCTCTTATAATAAAAGGTCAGATATAATGATATACCGAATTTATGTTAAGAATGATAAAACGTATATTTTTATACCAAAAATTACATTTTAAACTGTTTAAGTCATTTATGTACAGTATATTAAAAGTCACTGTTGTTACAGACATCGAGAAAAACATCAAAAGCCTCTCTGTTACAGTTGCCGTCTTGGGTTAAAACATATTTGTGAGATATTCCATCGACACATATTGCATAAACTGAATATTTTCAACCAAAGGCACATATGCATGCACATTCTGCATCCACTGTGAAATTAGCCAAAGCCCATTGAAAATCAACATACTGGCCCAAAAATCCCATTTTTGAAAATGTGGAAAGTCGATTTAATTTTGTATCTTTCAGAGCAAAACTATGAATTGTTCCCTTATCACTTGAAAAAACATCAAAAGCCTCTCTGTTACAGTTGCCGTCTTGTGTGAAAACATATTTGTGAAATATTCCATCGACACATATTGCATAAACTGAATATTTTGAACCAAAGGCATATATGCATGCACATTCTGCATCCACTGTGAAATTAGCCAAAGCCCATTGAAAATCAACATACTGGCCCAAAAATCCAATTTTTGAAAATATGGAAAGTCGATTTAATTTTGTATCTTTCAGAGCAAAAATATGAATTATTCCCTTATCACTTGAAACAAAAACATCAAAAGCCTCTCTGTTACAGTTGCCGTCTTGTGTGAAAACATATTTGTGAAATGTTCCATCGACACATATTGCTGAAAGATTTAAACAGAAATTTCTTTTAGAACGACAAATATTCAAAATATTTTAATGCAAATCTTTGAAAATTTTCAGATACAAAGAAAATACTGTATCTCTTACCATAAACTGAATATTTTGAACCAAAGGCACATATGCATGCACATTCTGCAGCCACTGTGAAATTAGCCAAAGCCCATTGAGAATCAACATACTGGCCCAAAAATCCCATTTTTGAAAATCTGAAAATTTTAACATTGTTAATATTGCAGAGAAATTTAATTTTCAAAATAAAATTGATGGATCGAGTAAATAGTTATCATCATTATCAATTTTATAAAAAAATTAATTGAATATGAAATATTTTTTTTAACAAAGTCTAGAATTATTTTATTATAATTTACTGGTTCTAAAATTTAAATCTGATCATTTTTGAAAACAAATTTTAAAGAAATTTATTTTACATATTAAGTTTTATATAGTAAATCATTTCTGTACATGAATTTGCATTTTAGAGTGTCTAAGCTCTTTAACATGCAAATATTAAAGAATTTATACTGTTCAAAATACATCTTAAAAACAATAAAAATTAAGACTTATATATCTAGATTATTAGTTAATTTCTAGCACTTACTGTGGGTTGAGTAATTCATTTTCTTCTTCAAATGATCGTTTTTTTAACTTGCAAACGTTTTCGGTATTCTTTACCATCGTCAGGCTTCTAATCGTTCTTGGAAAAAATCGTTGATTCGAACAATATTATAGTTCTAATCAGGAATAGAGCAGAGCTATATTAATTCGAAATTCGAAATATAGAATCGTGTTGCTTAGCAACTATCTCCTTAGCTAACCGAGGCCTTTTTTACAATATTTTGTTAAGATGAGAATAACTATTAAAAATAAAATAAATGTAGGATAATTATTAAAATTATAAAGATATCAAATTATAAAAACTGTAAATATTTAAAGAGACGAATATTTATAGATGATGCTGTAGGGAAATTAACATGGGTCCTTCTCATTTTTCCGTAGTGCATATTTTCCAGGCTGCTGGGATTTCAATTGCAGTTCTATCATTCAGTAAGAATTCTATCGTCAAAATGAGCAGTATAATGGTTACCTCAAAGTCCAACACGGAGCAAATAGTTACGACTTAGCCAAAAAAGTAGCTAAGCTTAAGAACCGTAAATTAACAACACTTCGATGTCCAACAGTGTATAACTTATTAAGGAATGAGAAAGATCCAAGGAAGCAAACAGAAAAAAGAGGGGTGTACGAAATACCGGTCATCGATAATCGCACAAAACAACCTGCTAAATATATAGGTGTAACTAACCGCACCCTAGCACAAAGGCTACAAGAACATGAAAGCGACATAGCCAACGCTAGAACCAACACAGCATTAGTGCAAGAAGCATATACAACGGACCTCACTATACAATGGAAAGAAGCTAAAATAATTAAACCTATATCTAAAAAAACCCAGGCGCTTACAGCCGAAGCTCTAGAAATCATGATAAAAGGGAAAACAGAAAGATTACTGAATGATAGAACTGCAATTGAAATCCCAGCGGCCTGGAAATATGCGCTATGGAAAAACAAGAAGGACCCATGTTAATTTCCCTACAGCACCATCTATAAATATTCAGCTCTTTAAATATTTACAGTTTTTATAATTTGATATCTTTATGATTTTAATAATTATCCTACATTTATTTTATTTTTAATAGTTATTCTCATCTTAACAAAATATTGTAAAAAAAGGCCTCGGTTAGCTAAGGAGATAGTTGCTAAGCAACACGATTCTATATTTCGAATTTCGAATTAATATAGCTCTGCTCTATTCCTGATTAGAACTATAATATTGTTCGAATCAACAATTTTTTCCAAGAACGATTAGAAGCCTGACGATGGTAAAGAATACCGAAAACGTTTACAAGTTAAAAAACGATCATTTGAAGAAGAAAATGAATTACTCAACCCGCAGTAAATGCTAGAAATTAACTAATAATCTAGTAAAAGAGTTTAAGCGGTGTTCTATTTAAGACTTATATATATCTTCAAAAATATGTTAAAAAATTACTTTTATATAAAACTCATTCATAATATCTCATATAAGTATTCATAAGAAAATATCTCATATATCTTCTTATGGTTTTCTATCTTATTGCATTAGGTAGATGAAATAAGATAGAGAGCCATAAGATTGCAAGTACTTAAATCTTAGATCCCTTTGTCAAGAGATACTCATATCTACTCAGAGAGTTTCAAGATCATGACAATAATTTGAGGAGATTAAAGAAATGTCACAAAGATCTTGTTAAGGTTGCCCACAGATTACTACTGTTCACAAAATCACTATCTTGTATTAATAACAACATGTTATATAAAATTTACAGATAATTTTCTCTAGAGTTTTCTTTAGTCACTAGTAAAATTGTGTTAAGGAAATTTGCATGAGTGATTGTTACACAAGAAGAATAATAGATCTCCCATCCCAAAAAACTTCATTTAAATAGATGCAGAAGTTATTCCTGAGCTAATATCAAAGATCAATGAATGGAGAAAGCTTTTTTACAGATCAACTGAGATTCAAACAGACTGAATCTTGACATCTTTCCATCTGAAGAGAACAAGGAAACTATAATTAGTTATCATAACATCCAATATCAGCAAAAGGTTTATAAATTATTTTGATAATTTTATGAGGATAAAAATCTGGAAAAAGACTCATAAAATAAGGACAAAATTACCATGAATTTAAATGGAAAAAATGATAATGATTTCTGAGTCCGAGAATATCAGCCACTTTATTCAAATATGCCAAAGTATAATTATATAAATGAGAACAAAATTACTTCAATAATTAGCATTAATAGTTATCATTCTTAAAAAGGCATCTTAAATTCCCTAATATATTGGTTAGCTGGAAGCTAGAAGAATTATTAAATTTCTTTCTGGAGGATTTGAGTCTCACACATCCAAATATATTTCAATGAGCCAATTATTTCTCATCTGATAGCTGATCCATCATGCCTGTGACGGACTCTGAAATCCCTTTGCCAGTTAGTAATCTCTGGTTGGAAAATGTTGTAAACCTAAAAACAAAAAGTTCTTAATAAGATTGCTGAAGAGATATAAATTGTGATATTGTGGCTCAGTAATTTTGTAATTCTTCATGAGAATACAATAATGATCATAATAATTCACTAAAAAATTGATATTGTATTATTATTGAATGTTTCATCATACAAAGAATAAAGAAAACACAGATAAAAAAATAAATTCAATGAAAACAATGCCAATTTATAATATTCATATAAAAATTGACATTGGCATTTTAGATTTTTCCATGCTGACATGTAGGTATTCATATTTAAATTAAATTCTTTAAAGAAAATTATATTTGATATTCAAATTTGATAGAATACATTACATAGTTTAATATTTAAAAGAAATGTGCAATTTTAAATTATAAATATTTAGTTATATATTTCAATTCCTACATGGATGGAGATATAGCCATTAGAACCATCAATAAGAACAGATATATTTGATGATTCTTGAAAAATAACAGAACTTTATTAAACAAATGGAAATTATATCAATAGTTATCATACTTGGATATGCATTTCAGGCATAGTGATGCCCTTTTTTTATTATTCTTATACAAATATCAAACATTATACTGATCACTAGTACCAAATCTTATACTGATTAATAATATCAAATCTTAAGATTTGTACTGTTGATCAATGTTTCCCAAAGTATGGTCTGAAGATTATAGGGATATTGAGGATCAATGAGCTTTCTACAAAAAAAAAATAGAAAATATATTTCAATAATTATCTTAAATAAAAATTTAATAAACTATATACATAATGAAAAAATATAGATTAGAACATATGTGCCCAGTTTTCCATGTGTTCTTTTTTCTGCTAGTGCATATTCAATGAGAATCTATAAGTTTTATTCTTTTAAACATGGCATCTACAGAGAGCCAAATTTGAGAAGCACAGCAGATATGATATTCTGATATGTTCATGATATGAGATGTTTCTTGATCCTAACTGTGTTCATAAAGAACAGTTAGGACCAAGATTGGGATATATCTGCATTATATACAAAATTTCCTATATTCTTTTAAGCAAATATTTTTTCAAAAATAACTTTTGGACTTTAATTTTAGGCAATGACATAGATATAACTGAATTTATGAAACAAAAGAATAACTTTTAGATATTTCATGTTTAAGTAATGATATAATCATTACTAAAATTATATTATAGATTCCTAATCTATAAATTAAATTCTGCTTAAAATAACAAATAGATAAACTTCTTTTTAATATATAATACTTAAAAAAAAAAAACTTTGGGGAATGAAATGAAT
>AYEL01051243.1:0-18681 GCA_000484575.1 Olivierus martensii | reverse complement strand
GAAAATAACGATAAATAATAATAGAGTGCCATAATAAAATAAAAATAGGACAGGTCCAAGTTAACCTCCTCACACATTAACTGGGATAGCTCTTCCAGATACAGGTTCCGATTCCGTATCATGTGATTGCCAGCTACAATGGAGAGCGTGGAAGTAAGTTAACTTTTAAACTAAAATATAATACGTTAGCATATAGGAAAATAACGATAAATAAATAGAGTGCATAATAAAATAAAAATAGGACAGGTCCAAGTTAACCTCCTCACAAAGATAATTTTAGTAATATCAGTATACAATCAAAATTAAAATTTTGCTTTTAACATAGGTATAGAAATATTTTCTTTATGCTGTTTGCATATCCTCATTAATAATTTTTGAATTAATTAGTTTATTTCATTATATTTGACAATTATATTGTCCCATTAATTCTTTCTTGCCTTCAGTTCATTTCCTATTTGTAACAATTGAATCAGCTAATATTTTACTTAAGATTAATTAATAATCATAACTTTATAAATTCATCTCTCCCTTGTTTTTGTTGAAAATTTGTGAATGAATTAATATTCATACAGTTTCTATATCTTTCTATAATTTTGTAATTTTTTTATATTTGTCTATTTTTACAAAGTATTCATTAACTATATTAGGATTTAGCTATCAAATCAAGTATTTACATGTTTTCTCTAATTTACAAAAGTTATCATTCTTATGAAATCTTTCATAAATAAAAATGGCACAAAGCAAAGAAGTAATTACCATTAATTTATATGGGAAAAATTTTTGACTATTCCCTGATCCAAAAAGGTGGTCATATGGCTGCATGATAAAGCAGTTGCTTTCTATCTTAGAGGAACCAGATTTAATTCTGGGACTCACAACCCCGGTTTTTCAAGAAGCATCTCAGTTCAGCCCATTGAAACCATGTTTCAACCTTCACATTGACATTATACAATATCATGGATATTGTATAACCTGTGATTGGCTCTAAAAGTGGCTGCTGACAGGTAGAGTATAAGTATATCCCATGTGCAATATGGTGGCTTAATTAATCTAATCTAATCCAGACTCAAAAATAATCCTGTAAATCATATCAAATAACACATAAAACAGGTTTTATATGTCCAGCTTTATATTAAGCATAACAACCAAGCTCCATTAATTGAGCTCTGTTAGACTTTTCTGATACCTTAGGACAAGCGTGTCAAACTCATTTTAATTGAAGGGCCATTTAATGAGCTTGTAAGATTACCGAGGGTCACATCACACTTACAATTATTTTTTAAATTATATTTTGAATCGAGGTTCCAGTAATAAAGATAGAATAATTGAAAACACTATGTATTAAGTGACTTTAGTACAATAATCCATAATTGTTGCATGATTGCTTTTAATTATACCTTTTTTTTTTTAAATTTAGTCCTCGCTATCAATCTCTAGTTTTCTATTTAGCATTAAAAACAATATTTTTGTACAAAAACTAGAATTTTCATTAAAATTTTATATATTCAAATATTGTATAATTTCGTCCCACTTCTTATTACGAGTATATAAATTCAGCACAATTTTAAAAGTGGAAAAAGAGTATATTTTACTAATCTTGCTCTTCAGCAAAAGATTTTTGCTGAAGATGGCTTATAAAGCTGAAAGATATACAAGTTTAGTAAAATATACTCTTTTTCCACTTTTAAAATTGTGCTGAATTTATATACTATATTCAAATATTTATAACTATTTACATTTTTTAAAATAAGTTATAATACAACAAGCCAATCTTTAAGAAGCCTGTTAGTGCACCTTTACAAATGTCTATCACAGAGGAATTGCTTTAAATTTGTTTATTGTATTTGGCTATCCCAAAAAATAGTAGGTTCCTATTTATACTTTTTTTGTATTTTTAGGGAGAAAATTTCCTACAAAAATATGTAAGTCTTGAAGAACAGCACTTATTTTGTGTCACTGATCTAAAAGATCACTGTCATCTGTACAAATATGTCTGACAATGCCAATCAAAACAAAGAAACTCGTGCAATTGCCTTTCGTTAAAATCAAACTAATGTATCATAGTATATGACATAGCTATGATGCGACAGTTGTTTCCTAATATCTTCGTAACATATTGTTCTAGTTTTTATTTTAGCTAAGAGTGTTGAGGGCCACATAAAACCACGTTGATGGCCGCATGCTGCCTGCAGGCCGCTAGTTTGACACCCCTGCCTTAGGACATATCTTATAAATGGATATACAAAATAAAATAAAACATAGATGCTCACAGACATAGTTTAA
The DNA here is from genome assembly GCA_000484575.1 of Olivierus martensii. Lineage (NCBI taxonomy): Eukaryota > Metazoa > Arthropoda > Arachnida > Scorpiones > Buthidae > Olivierus > Olivierus martensii. The sequence continues at coordinate 16,398 of AYEL01051243.1, read as the reverse complement.
AGTTATACTGAGTGTAATTCCCAGAGAAGGAACTTGACAGCACCACTCTCAGTGAATGTTATTTAGCTTTATTTTTAATTGACTTTCCTTAGAATATAAATGAAAAATTCATTACAAATTATTTTTCTATAAATAATTATGACCTTAAATTTTCTTTCCTAAGCCTAAATATTCTTTAAATTTCATTTTGTCATTTTGTTGCTACTGTGCCCACTCTTGTATATTTGAATTTAAGCATTGTTGAACTTATATGGCTTTTTTGATTTATGGATAAATGCTTTGAACAAATTAATTGCATAAGTCAGGAATGTATTGTAGTTGTTTTTCACTTGCCAATTATAATTTAAAGTTAGATTCTAATTTTTTTTTATAAATTTTTGAAATAATATGCTAGATAATCACTAATTTTACAATAAGAATTTTTATAAGTTTTAACATATATTTCCACATGAATCTTTCAACCAAATATACTATGTGATTTTTCAATTATTCTTTACTACTAATTATAGTATATTTTTATCATATTTATGTTATTTATATTGAAAATCTGAATGTTTTTTCATTTGTTGAAATACTAGCTTTGGAAAAAGTAAACAATGGACTATCTATATAAAGCTATTATAATATTTTATAAATAAATGTATTATTTATCTAAAATTATTAGTTGAATGTAACTTTTGTCTTTATCAAATTATTTTTTTATTACAGGATATTCATATAAGCAAAAACTTAACACTTAAAGATTTAAATAATGATCAACATATAACTATTGCAACAGTCAAAGATCTTTATTTGCTAATGGGAAAAGAATTGGAAAATTTAAATTCTGTTCCTGCTGGTAATGTTGTTGGTATGTATTTTCTTTCTCTTTATTTAAGCTTCATTAATAAAACTTTCATAATTTTATTGTAATAATCTAAATATTTTTGAATATAAATTATTTAATTTTGAATTAGGTATAAGTGGTATGGAAGAACATATTTTAAAATCAGCTACACTCTCTACAACAATAGCTTGTTCACCATTTGTTGAATTACAAAGTCCTATTACTCCTATTCTCAGAGTTGCCTTAGAACCATCCCATCCAAGTATGTATTATCCTGTTATTTTCAAATAAATTGCATATTTAAAAGTTATGTCTTCTATTGTAAATAAATAGAAAAAAAAGATAAAATATGAATGGAATAATTATTTAATCAAAATCCATTAAACTAGGGGATCAACGCGATCCAAATAACCCTAATCTAGCCAAACTTCCCGGTGTGATGTGGCACCGTGGCGTAATTAAAAATTAATTATTAATTTGGCAGTTAATTCTAAAATAAACCGCTGGGGGAAGTTTGGCTAGATTAGGGTTATTTGGAATAATTATTCATAACAACATTGAACCAACTTTATATTTTTTAAGCCTGTAATTATAAATGAAATCATTCGCATTAAAAATAATCTTTAAAATGATAATCACTTAATATTATTATTTGAAACGCTATCATGGAGCTCCATGTGAAACAGTCATCCATTTGAATTTTAAATTTGGGAAAAACAGTAACATTTTTGAAATTGTGTGAATTATAGGAATAAATTAAATCAAAGTTGAAATTACTGAAAATTCTACTATTAGATAGATTAGTTATTTGACATTGACTTATTTATATATATAAAGAAATCATAAATATATATGTAAATATAAGATGTACTAAAAAGACTCAAACAAACTAATGCAATCATTACTAAAATAAAAATATACTAGTTACTATAGTAAACATACTTATGAAGTGTTTAAGAGATATGTGAATGTATTTTTTTTTTATTTGTGTTGAATTTCCATAAAATACAAATAAAAAATTCACTAAAAAGTTTATTTTTTTGCAAAAATATCAGTTATGATCTTATATTTTCATATTTATGCTTAACCTATACTCATCATTTTATTCAATCATTCCATTTATCAATGCATATATTAATATATATTGAATTTAGGCATTGTTGGACTTACACAATTTTCAATTTATGTGAAAATTTTTGAGAAGAATTAACCACATAAATAGGATATCCTATTATATGTGAAAAAGCAATATACAATCATAAATAATATAAATCAATAAGTTTTTTGTCATATTAATAAATTTCAATATGAGATAGATATAATGCCTAGTTTGTAGATATGCTAAAAAATATAGGTTTCATATATTCAAAAGATTTATTTTAAGAAAACAGTGAAAATTTTGCATAATTAGCAGTTAACAAGATTGCATTCTAATTTGCATTTTATCACTATTGATTGGGTTTCACATTACTATTGCCAGGTTTAAATTAAAGAAATTCTCACTAGCACATAGAATCATATATAAGTATGCAGTTCAAAATAAATCTTTGATGCATGATATTACATTGCAGTGAGCCAACAAAAGAATGATAATGACTGAATGATAATGATAATGAATGATAATACTCATTGAAATGCACTAGTTATAGAGAATCACAGCTTCATATATTGAACACAGAATTCAATTAAGAAAACAAAACTGCTTAACGTTTGGTTTTTAAATCATACTTTTTTTTATTAAATTTAATATTAATATACAAAAATTACTATATTATCATCAATTTTAAAGTTCAAATTTTATTTAAAAATTTTAAGCTGACCTTTCTCTTAAATCATCCAAACAACGCTGTAAATGTACTTCCCCTGCTGTAACTATAACATGTTCTCCTGTTTCTTGAACTAGAACTTGAACACATGGGTCTGCCTGATTCAATAAACGTAAACCACTAACTAAAGAAGCCATTTCACCTAAAAAAAATTTTATTTTTTAAATTAAATTTCAAAAATTACAGCTATATATGATATATTAAATCTACTGAGAAAGATATGTTATTTAATAGCATTTAAGATTCATTTTCTTCCCAAAAAATAGGCTCAAAAAACACTGTGTCCATAAATAAATAAATAAATATAACAGCACTCTTATAGCAGTGAATAAGAACATTATAAATATATTACTATTTAATATATTACTATTAATTGCTATAAGAATGCAGTTATATTTATTTATTTATAATTTAAAAATCACAAAATTAATTCAGTTCCTATACTGCCAATTTTAGACCAAATAAATATCAAACAGTTCTAAGGCAGGAAACAATATATATACTTTAATATTAAATATTTTACAATATGCTAGAAGCGCTTTTGATTAAATTATAATCCTCATCAGCTATATCAAGAATTCTGGAGTGTAACAGAAATTCCATAGAATGCTTTTGGTTTTTTGAATATTATAAACATTGTTGCTATAGCAACCACTCTTTACAGTTTTTAAAAGTGAATAAATATTACAGTTTTAACTTATTTACAATTTTTATATAAAAGTAATAAATATATTATATTAATAACACATACAAATTATAAAACTGCCTTTGCATCTGCTTTTATAAAAAGTGAAACGTAAGTGTTTTTTCTAAAAATGGAAAGGATATACTCACTTCTATTTAACCTAATATTTATGTCCAGGTATTCTATCTGGACATAAATATTCGTTTTCCCTTTGTTTAACAAGGGTTAAGCCTAGAGATTCATCTTTAAATCTTTTCTCTAAATCATTAATATAATTACATTTTTCTGAAATAACTAAAACATCATCGATGTATCTTTTATATAATTTTAGTCTATGAGAAATTTCAGGAAGTATCATCTCTTCTTTATTTCTTATTATAAGTTCTGCCAGAACTCCGGCCAAAGGGCTACCAATCGGTACTCCTGATGTTTGGATGTAAAATTTGTTATCAAATACAAAATAAGACTCATGGACTATAAGGTGACATATTGATCTAATTACACTTGGATCACATTGGTTTTCAGGGAGGAGTTTTAGAAAAAATCTGGATAGGAGCAAAACATGCAGGTTCTTGCTTAATTGAGGGGTATAATTCCGGCCAAAGGGCTACCAGTTGGTACTCTTGATGTTTGGATGTAAAATTTGTTATCAAATATAAAATAAGACTCATGGACTATAAGGTGACATATTGATCTAATTACACTTGAATCACATTGGTTTTCAGGGAGGTATTTTAGAAAAAATCTGTATAGGAGCAAACATGCAGGTTCTTGCTTAATTGAAGGGTATAAGGCCTTAAAGTTGTATATATTCTTCAGGTAACAGTCCTACTTCTAATAAACTATCAATTAATTACACTGAAGATGTAATAGCCCACTTATAATCTTTCATCCTTGCAGTACACCATTTTGCTATGCGTTTTTCCATCTCATATGTAGGGGCAGATCTTTTTCTACGACTGGCCTTGCTTCTATCAGATTCTTTTGCCCTTTTACAAACGCAAAAAGTCTAGGCGATTTGGGCGATTTACAATATGCACCTCTTAAAAAGTGTGGGAGTTTTTTACTTTTAAGAATCTTTTGCACTGCTTTTTCTACAGCCTCCGTCGGATCTTGATCCAGCCTTATACTGGGGTGCTGCAAGGATGAAAGATTATAAGTGGGCTATTACACCTTCAGTGCAATTAATTGATAGTTTATTAGAAGTAGGACAGTTACCTGAAGAAATCCTAACAGTATACGACTTTAAGGCCTTATACCCTTCAATTAAGCAAGAACCTGCATGTTTGCTCCTATACAGATTTTTTCTAAAATACCTCCCTGAAAATCAATGTGATTCAAGTGTAATTAGATCAATATGTCACCTTATAGTCCATAAGTCTTATTTTATATCTGATAACAAATCAATAATTAAATTGTCTAGAAGTTTAAAAATATGGTACATACTGGACCAATACAAGGCGTCTTGGACCAAATATGGCGCAGCACGAGTATACTCTCTATTTAGTGCCCTAACATCCATTGTTTCGTCACGATGACGTCATGTCAGTGTGACTGTAACATCGTCCCGAATTTGAACGTGACTCTGAAGGCATTTTCACTGCCACCTCAAAATGCCCTACGCCTGAGCCGATCTCGACAGTAGATAGTCTATGTTATCCGCGAGGCTGCAGTAAGTCTCCATGCACAGTTTCGTCCCGAGGAGCAAACAGTGCGGGAGTCTTTGCGGCACAGACAAACATTGTATTTTTTATACAGTATAGTATACCGATTTTAAAGAAACCCCAATATATTGAGGAATAAAATTATTTAAAACTGCATAATTTTATTTAACTTTCACTTATTTTTAATCATGTACAAAATTCTGATTGAATGCCTAAATTCTTCATTCCTACAAAATTTTAATAAACTATTTCTAAATTAAAATTTATGAATGAAAGTTTTACAGAATGAGAAATATTTTATAAATAATATAAAATTTCCCATATGTTTCTTCATTATATTATTCATGAGAATGTTTAATTCAGTACAGATTCTAAGAACCATTCATTTTTAGTATTTTTATGTATAATTTTAACAAAGGAGATTTACTTAATTTGAGAGTAGATCATCACTGATCCTAATTACATATCTGAATGATGGAGGGAAAACACATTAAGTCAAAAATATGTGATGTTCACATATCTAGAATTCAATAAACCTAAAATATACTGTATATCTAGAATTGAAAACATACAGTATATTCAGGTTCACATATCTAGAATTCAATAAACCTAAAATATACTGTATATCTAGAATTGAAAACATATATTCAGTTAAAAACATAAATAAATTAAGTCATTTACATAACTTTATGTTGTTGTATTTTTACCAATAATATCTTGATCCTATTATCTTTAAGAAATAAATACTGTATTGGAGGCTACTGTATTTATAATTAAAATGTTAATTTCTGAGTTTTATGTTTTCCCTATCATCCTGAAAAAACACGAAGAACTGAAATAATTTGAAATTTATATTAAATATGATTTTACTAATTTTATCTAATACGAAACAATTTTATTACATTGATGAAAAGATTTTAATTGTATTCTAGTGTGTCTATTGTACGAGGAAAATTTCCCGATGAACTATGCAAAGCTTATAAAAAATACCATGCAGGAAGAAAGATGCAAAATATTTATTCAGGTATGAATAATAGGTATTTTTTTAACAAATGACACTATTTCCCATTCTGTAAAAAATATTAAGTGGCAGGGTAAACAGGATCTGACACAGGCTGCCCATTCCTAGGGAGGAGTCAGTCAGATTATGTAGGACAGGATTTGATTGCCCAGACCCCGTGAATAAATTTTCTAAAGAATGGGATCCGGAATCGAATCCAGGAAAGCTGAAACGTTTCTATGCATCGAATCCGATCGACTAAAATAAAGTGGATATTAAATATATAAAAATAATTTAAAGAAACAGTACTACTACAGTATTTACATACTTACTACAGTATTTAGATAGCAAATATAATATTAAGTAATAACTATTAGTTATTGTAGTATATTTTGTTATCCTGTTCTATGAGTTACTCTTAATGGTGAATCAATTAGCTATAACTTTATGATAAAGCATTAAACTACTGACTTGTAAAATGCAAGCATCTTTAGATTGTTATAAATAACTTAATATTTTCAAAAATCAATAAATACATTTATAAAATAAAAAAATACCAAAAATTTTAATTATAAATAATAATAAAATATACTTGATATATATATATTATACGATATTTATATTTGATATGATTACTCAGAGGTGTAATTACTCTTAAGAGTGGTTAAGTGACGCTTAAGGGCCCATGACATAAGTGTTCACAGACCAGTGCTGGGCATATCTATAATATTTTCTAACAATTTAAAAATTTTGTTTAAATTCCTATACCATCATGAATTTGGAGGGCTATGTCTTAAGCATTGTAAAGCCCTTTACCATATTTTGCTTAAGGGACTGAAATTTTTAATTACGCCACTATCATTAGTATAAATCTAAAAAATGCTTTTATTAAAACTGTTTTGTAACTTATTGATATTAATTTTATTTTCTCTCTTTAAAAATGCAAAATTATATAAACTTAATAGTTAAAAGACTGTAATTAAGTGAAGAAAATCAAACTAAAAGTTTGATATCTTTTTATTTTAATTTTATATAATTTTATATTTCAATGAAAGAAAATAAAAATTAATATCAATAATAATCAATAATTTTGGTTATAAACTTTATTTAAACTAATGTTAATGATTTAACTTATAGTCTGTTCCACTTTGAGATGGCAGTGACGTCACAAGTGAAGCGGTTATAATTCGTCCGCGAGAAGAAATATTGATCAGTATACTTTCATGTATAAAGTTTCAAAGTTTCACTACAATCGTAATTCGTATTTTTATCTCAATATTACAAAAAATCTGAAGATAGAAAAGACGAATTACAATTGTAGTCAGACTTTGAAACTATATACCGTAAACTGGGGTGACTTAGGCCCATTAGGGTGGCTTTGGCCCAATTTTGGAAACGTGTTTCTGTTTAAATTTATCACCAATTTTTAAAGATATAACAAAAAACAATAAAAATATAAATAAACAAATGTTTTTTATGACATCTTTAAAAATTGGTGATAAATTTAAAACAGAAACACGTTTCCAAAATTGGGCCAAAGCCACCCTAATGGGCCTAAGTCACCCCAGTTTACGGTATATGAAAGTATTTTGATTAATATTTCTTCTCGCGGAAGAACTATAACCGCTTCACTCGTGATGTCACTGCCATCTCAAAGTGGAACAGACTATAATTATGAATATTGCCAATTTTTTCAGTTAACGTTGAAAATACAACTTATCATACATAATTCAAAATACCAATTAAAAAAATATAAAAATCCATTTATAAATAATTTTTGTTAAAATATTTATTAAGCTCAATTTTCAATTTTAAGAAAATATATCTTAACGTTGAAAATACAACTTATCATACATAATTCAAAATACCAATTAAAAAAATATAAAAAACCATTTATAAATAATTTTTGTTAAAATATTTATTAAGCTAAATTTTCAATTTTAAGAAAATATATCACTAGATATTCCGAAGTGAACAGAATATTTTCGAAGTTACTGTTTTCTGTTTCACGAAGCGAATAGTTTTGAAAAATGTCCTGCTTTTTAGTAATTCTTGTTGTTTGTCTTACATTTTTAATTTTTAATCTATATAATTATCGTAATGCTCGCAGCACTGTGTTTGATTTTTTTCGCTCTGAATGTTGTTAAAGTAAAAATACGAATATAATTTGTTATTGCTCATTTATTTTCGCTAGGCTAACCATAAACTAGTTTATTAGTTGACCTGATTTTTCTTTTATATAACATGAAACCAGACCAAAATTCAAATTTTAAATAAAAAAGAAAACAAAACAATATCATTCAACATAAATTAAATATTATTCATTTTAAATTGTATCACTATTCTCATTTTTTATACATAAATAATTTAATTGCATTGTAGTATATATTAAATATAGTTAAATCTAAATATAAAACAAAAATTTGGATTTTAAATAGTTATAAAATGCCACATTCAATATACAGTAATTATAAATTTTTTTGAAGTATTAATAAAATTATATATTCTACATAGGAAAAAGTAAAATTTTTGTTTCTTAATTTTTAATTTTAATTATAAAGTTTAAAAAAATCAACTAATTTCGAATTTTTTAGAAACTATAGTGCTGTATTAACAAACCAGTTGGCATAAGTTGCATTCTAAAAAATTTGTTATATGGTGTTGAATTTTCGTTTTCGTATTATTTAAATTTTTAATAACAAAAATCGCGTATTTTTTATTAATTAGTATATAATTATTATATATTAATTAATAATAAAAAATTAATATTTCACCAGAAAAAATAATCTAATTTCTGATAATTTAACAAAAAATGTGGCATTATTACAAATAAAAATGAATGAATTTAAAATAACAAATGCTAATTAAATTATTTTAATATCCTCATCAAATGTGTTTATTATTATATAAAATTACAAAATATTTTTAATTACATGATATAAATTCTTCCGTAATTATGATGAATATTGCGAAAATTCCCATTAAAATTTTCTGTCATGGTGATTAAAACGTGTTTGATCATATACTGTATACAATAGTATAAATTATAAAAATATACGTCACTATATAATCAACTGATAATGCGTCACTGTAATTATAAACGATTACATTGTACATTATCCGACATTGACACAATACATGAGAAATTTAGTTAAGTGTGACAAACATATTATACAATACTATACTAAATGTACATTGATAATGTTTGTAACCAGAACATTACATAATCACTTCATGATTTCACTAAGAACAAATAAAATGCATTCACATTAAATATTTCTACATCTTTGGAAACTAACATTCGCTATCAAATAACTTTTATCACTTAGAACAGAATTTGAATATTTTTTTCAAAATTTTCTGATAATTTATGAAAATTGAGAGATTTTATGATAAAAACAAAATGTCATAAAAACTGTGTCATTATATTAATATTTGAAATTTTTCTCCTACTTATTATATTTTATAAATTTAACAGTTTTTATGCATGAAACTCAAAATAAAGTGTTTAATTCCAATAGAAACGTTTTCAACTCATTCATTGAATTATCATCAGCCAAAAACATTCCTGTTATGTTAATATTTATTTTTTAAAAGTACAGTTAGCAAAATTGTAAGCATCAAGGACATTTAAAGCTGTTAAGTTCCAGGGATTGAAAACCTTAACTAAGGATCTCAATCCCTGGAACTTAACAATTTGTTTTTTGTATTCAGTTTGTTTTTTGTTTCCTGGAATTTCTCTACTCCCAGTATTTGTGATTAATAAATGAAAGAAATCATGAGATTTGATTTATTTAACAAAATAACCATAACTATCAAATATAGTATTTTTCACATCATTTCCGCCAAACTTTTATATTATAGGGGCCTAATGTATAGTACAAGTAGTCCTCGACTTACGACGGGATTCCATTCCATCATCTCCGTCGTAAGTCGATTCTGACGTAAGTCGAAGACTTTTTTAATTCTGGATTTGTTTGTTTTCTGTTTTAATATTTTTATAAATTAAGTTTCTATATAACTTAAAACGGTTAAACTTAAGATTTCCTCGACTTTTTATGTTGGAATTTTCATCAATAGTTTTATGAACATGACAGAGTTACGACAAGATACAATAATAAAGCTTTGCCAACTAATGGCGATGCGTATACAAAAGCAAAGTGATATATGTATGTATATGCAAGAGCAAAGTTGAATTAGAGTATTTTTAGTAATAATTTTTGGCCGTCGTAAGTACGAATCGTCGTATGTCGGGTCGTCGTAAGTCGAGGACTATCTGTATTTAATTCCACGAAATATAGAGGAAAATTATGCAAATTTTATTGTATTCCAAATTTAGAATAAAAATATTATATCAGTTTAAGGCGAAAATTTTAAAAAATAATAAACAATAAAAAATGAGAATCAATTTATATTCGAGCTTTTGAAATAAAACTCGATTATCAGGCTAAATTTTTTAGGTGAAGTTTCGTCTTGTGTAAATAATATCATTGTTAATTAAGTGCTTTATTTTTTCTGCTGCATTTTAAGTTGAGCTTTCCTCAGACAAAATGAAATTTAAACTGTGATTGACATTTATTATTGTAAAACAGTAATAAAATCATTGTTATAAATATCAATTTAAACAACTTTCCACACAAATATCGATTATTATCTAGGTTTTCGATCAGGAAAACCTGTTCTTGACACCCTTATCTAATTAAATTTGAACTGACCTTTCTTTAGTTATTTTGTTTTATTTTTATTAGAAATTAAATATGCCAATGAATTCGTTCAAAAAAGCAAGTAAAAACATAAACTATGTTTCATACAATATTAATTAATATAATTGCATTAAAAACTATGAAAAAAAAAATATTATTTAAAGATATGAAGCACTGCAATTTAATCTAAACAAACAATATTTATAATAAAATATTATATATTCAATTTGATTAAAAGAGAGAATTTTTTATTATGATATACTAAAAAGATCATTTTAAAATTTTAAGTTGTTCACTTCCGGGATTTTCTAAGAGAGATCGATTCCGGGATTGAAAATTGTAATTAAAAGCGAGTTATAGGATGAAAGATGAAAAGTATAATGAGCACGTTTCCTGCAGAGAAAGCATAATCATAATTATTAAGTAATATTCGAAAAATTGCAAAATTTTTATACGAGTTCACTCCCCAGAGAAAGCATAATCATAATTATTAAGTAATATTCGAAAAATTGCAAAATTTTTATACATGAGTTTACATCTCAAAAACCAGCAAATTAATTCTAATGGGAAATTTCATGTTAACTTTATTTTACTAATGATTAAATTTATTTTTCGATTTAATAAAATGTTATTTTCATTAAAATATGCATGTATAATATACAGTATGTAATTTATAACTGACCTCATTTACTAAATGGGATGTTGTCACATGGTGAACGAAATATTAATCAAGCATAAACATGTCATTTGTGATTTAGGAATCTTTCAGTAGCAATTCTTACTAAAGGATTCTTAAATCATAAACAGTTCAATCAGAAAGTAATGGAAAATTTTTTCATTTATCCTCAAAAATATTAATTATTTTGTTTTAGAACTCGAAAATATTACTTATATAAATATTATTATTATTATCAAATTTAAAAATTAAAAGTTTTATTTATCTATCTTTCCTTGGGTTTTAATTAAATATATTTATATAACAAGATTATAAAGATAAAATCTTTCTCTTCTAAATCTAAAATAATTAAAAGGCACGTTATATAAATAATCTTTAAGTTTAAATACAATAATTTGATTAATTAAAATTTATTTATAATCAACAAAAGCCTTAAAGTGAATAATAATGATTATCAACTTTATTATCAATTATAACTGATAATAAAATCCATTTCAATTTACTGATAACAGAATCTTTAAGATATAATATCTTAATTGAATCTAGGTTAGAAAAAATTTACATATACACAATATAATCATTGTGTGTATGTAAATTTTTTATTACATCTCTTCGAGGAATAAATTGTTTATTTTTCATGTTTTACAAATGAATTAATTACTTTTAATATATAATAAATTTTGCATAAGAAGAAAAGTATATATGCGAAAGAAGTAAGTATAACGTGTGTCTACTGTAATATCTGTAGTCTATTAGTGATACTTCAGTTATACTGTATTATCAAATTAATAAATATATTGAATACAATAATCGATAACTAGCAAGACTAGAGAAATTTTCTCTAGAAATTTTTATAAACAAATCTATAAATTTAGTAATAATTTTCAGTTTGGGATAGATATATCTTACTAAATAGATAACTTATAAGTAGAATTTAGATGAATGACTTGAAATAAAAATTTTGCAAAAGATCATGCAGATTTATATTTCAGATAATCAATTTTGCATAATGATTGGAACCGGTTTAGTTTAAATTTAAGATGATTATTAAAATTGCAGTTTAATTACTAAATATTTCTGTAATAGATTTTTGGTTAATTTTCAATCAGCTTACTTTCCGAAGGAAATGAGGCTTATAAGATCAGGCCTATATCTCCCTGTCTGTGTTCCTCCACTAATAACTTTTGTTTAATTATCAGATTTTCATGAAATTCAGTAGTGATGTTCTACCATAGAAAGGACTCCTTGAAGCCACATTCTTTAATCCTATAGGATCGTTTAGTCCTGCAGGATAAAATTTTATTTTTATCAAACTCTTAGTTTATATAATTGTCAATAGATGATGCTAAGTGTTAACAGCGTAAGGGTGACATATGGCTAATTTGAGTGACGTCACGTCAGAACTAGGGCACTAAATAGAGAGTATACTCGTGCTGCGCCATATTTGGTCCAAGATGCCTTATATTGGTTTAGCATATACCATATTTTTAAACGTTGCTGCATAGAATAGTGTATATAAGAAATGAAATAACACAAGAATTTCAGAAATAGAAGAGTGGTAAAAATTGACACTACCTAACAGATATAATTATGATGATGATAATATAGTAATTTTTGTATATTAATATTAAATTTAATAAAAAAAAGTAAAAATATTTATTATTTATAGATTTGCAAAAATTGAAATTAATGTATCATCTCCAATTGTTCCTTTTCGTGAAACTATTGTTCTTCCTCCAAAAACTGATATGGTAAATGAAACTATAGAAGAAAAAAATCAAATAAAAAAAGTAAGATATTTAAAAAATAAAATAAACACAGGCATACCTCACTATAAGGTGCTTCACTTCAGACCATTTTGCTAATATGATGATTTTTGCTTCATGTTTACTATTTGGCACATCATATTTATTATTTTTGGCACTTAAGATAGTTTTCAGGATGACGGACATATTAGCTGACTCCAAACTGAATCAAGTGATTCAGCTTAGAGTCATCTGAACCAGTTCCATTTTGTTGCCTGCACTCAGTTTGTTTCTAAATTTAGCACAATTGTACACTTAATAAAGATAGTGTAAATATATTTTTAGGCTAACTAACTAGAACTAGCCAATTACTAATTGTCTAGTTGCAGTTAGTTATGTTGGATTAAGCAGTGCAAATCTTTGATAATGTTTTTAGGCTTTTATATAATCTGTCAAGAAGAAAAAAATGGATGTGATTTGCTTTATGGCAGAGGTTTGAAATCTAACCACCATATTAACAAGGTATGCCTGTAAAAATCAGTATGTATTGTTAAAACTATTATGTATATCATTGTAATGTACTAACCAAGACTAGAATACTTGCCATTAATTAAAAATATGTTAAGTGAGTATAGGAATTACAATATAAAGATGTAGATGCTTCCACACTAAACATTGTTTCAGATATTTAATCTTAATTCGTGAAGATTCAAATATTTCTCTACTTCATAAAGTATTATATCATTTTATTTTATGTTGTCATAAATGAAGAGCTTAAATCTATACTATTATTTCATTTTCCAAAGAAAGAGTTTTGCTTTGTGAAGAAACTGTTTGATCATGGATCAGTTATCCACTATAATTTCTTTAAGTTAATCATTTTCTTCACTGATTGAATCAGATATATCAGATTTACTATATAGATCATTAATTTTAAGACAAAACTGACTTCAACTTTCAGTAGAGAATTTGGTGTTGAATCCAGCACTTGGCATATACTGATAATATGAGTAAGTAATGTACTTATTGCATTTTTCAATGATTTTGCAACTATATAAAACTTTTCAATTTCATAAAACAATGATTACACATTATTCCAGATATGAAAATCTCTAATATATTTTTTTATCTATTTATATTTAAACTAGGACAATACTCTATTGTTGTATTGAATCAATGTAATTGTTCAAATAAATATATTGCTTTGTGTTTATTAATTTTATTAAAATAATTAACATAATGAAGAGTTTTCCAAACTGTGGGGTGCTAGTCTATGAAAGGAGATGTGTAAGAATTAACAAAAAACATCATTTTTGAGATAAACAAATAATTAATCCAAATTGGTGTCAAAAAAAATGGAACAGCAATAGGGTTATAAATACATATATCCATGTATTCAAAAATTTTAAAGACAAAATATAGAGTTTGTTTAGTAATTGAAAAAGAATTGTGAGTTAAAATATCTTCATTGACTCCCCAATTTGAGAGAATTTGTTCTGAAAAACAAACTCACTCATCGCATTAAATATTATGTTGTATTAAACATGTATTCTATTTTTTATGTTTTTTATAAGAATTGTTTAATTGTACAGGGTGTTCCATTTGAACATCCCTAATTTTAATTGCAATTTAAAAATAAGAGAAATGTACCTACGGAGATCCGATACATATAAAAATGTTCACTGAAACCTAAATTTTTTAATGTAATTTTTGAAAAGCCCGCGTGCCACCTGCTGTGGCGCTGCGGTTGATATTGTTAAAATGGCATCCCCACAGGAGAAGGCACGTGTTGTGGCTTGGTTCTGTGAGAAAAATTCTGTCATTTCTGTGCAGTGTGAATTTCGGCGGGTGTATGGAAAGTCAGCGCCCAATGCCAAATCCATCAGAGCATGGCATAACAAGTTCCTGGAGACTGGGAGCGTTCTCTAAGAGCATGGAGGAGGCCGCAGACGTGCGAGTGAATGGGTGGAGAAGTGCGACTTGCTTTCCAACAAAGCCCTTGCAAGTCCATCTGACGTGCTTCACGGGAATTACAGATGCCTACTATGATGGTCCACTGGGTCCTCCATAGCAGGCTCCACCTGTATGCTTATAAGGTGCAAATTCTGCAGGAACTTCAGCCAGACGACAGGCCAAGAAGATGTGATTTTGCAGTGGACATTCTTGAGAGGATTAATGAAAACCTTGATTTCTTGGCACTCGTCATGTTTAGTGATGAGGCAACATTTCATGTGCCAGGAAGTGTCAATCACCATAACGTCTGTATTTGGGGTTCAGAAAATCCACACAGTGTCCAAGAGCAAGCTTGTGATACTCCAAAAGTGAACGTGTGGTGCAGACTGCTGAAGGACATGATAATCGGACCATTTTTCTTCTCGGAGGCGACTGTAACAGGAACAATGTACCTTGACATGTTACAGCAATCCACATACTCGCAGATCCAGCATCTGCAACCCAACATCATCTTCCAGCAAGATGGGCACCACCACCCTGGAGCCTGGATGTTCGGGCTTTCCTGAACAATGTTTTCCCAGGTCGTTGGATGGGTCGTGATGGACCTATCCTATGGCCACCCCCCCTAACCCGACATTACTCCCCTTGATTTCTTTTTTTGAGGTTATGTGAAAGACAGAGTCTATGCCACTAAGGTTAGAATCATTGCGGAGTTACGGGCGAGAATCCAGGCAGTCATTGACATAGTCACACAGGCATGCTTCAGCGAACATGGGCTGAAATTGAGTATCGGTTGGACATTCTTCGGGCAACTGGAGGAACGCACGTGGAAGTCTACTGATTTTTTGTATGAAACTTGATGAGATATTAGTTTAATTAAAAGCAACTTGATGTGGCTACCTCTCATAGTTTTCTTTCTATTGACTTTCAAAATTAGGGACATTCAAATAGAACACCCTGTATTAAATATATATTTAATACAATTAAACAAATAAATATATATTTTTTATGTATAAGAACTTTGTTTATACAAAATATTGTATATTGTAATGTATATAATCTTCCACTTATAAACAGGAATATAAATAAAATGACAAGCTCTAGATTCAAAGTGGAAAACACTTTATTAACATTTACTGGAGTACTTTCAATTTCATAAAGTCATCATCAGCATTTAAAATTAGAATACAGAATGTTATTGGAACAAAAAGTACAGAATGCTATTTAAATTATAAACAATAACCACTCCATTAATATACTGCCTCAATGGCTTATATTGGGTTGATGCATAATTCCGTAGCGTTTTAAATATAGGTTTGT
>AYEL01051241.1:0-15548 GCA_000484575.1 Olivierus martensii | reverse complement strand
TATAAGTAACTATAATAAAATATTAAATATAAATAAAAAAAATTATAAATTACATAAGAAGCTACATAATTTTATAAATTTTATTTATTTATATTAACTATTTTATTTATAATTATTTGCATAAGATTGTTCATTTAAAATATATTTATATTTTTCCATAGAATTAATGAAAGCAAATATAATACTAATGGAGCATACAATAATTATATGTTATAGATTTTTCATGTAATCAGATAATTTGAATTGCAATTGATAACAACAGTCAACTATTTCAACAACTTAATGGCTTTGAATTTTACAAAAAAGATTTATACAGATTTCTTTCTATTATTAACATTTGTTTTATTAGATTTTAATGACTGAGTATTTATATTTCAATCTTTTTCAGCCTTTTTTTAATACAGTGTTTTGAGAAAAACAGCATAAGTGATAAAAAAATTTATTTTATTAGTAAAGCTATTTGAATTAATTAAAACCAGAATAATATGAAATGCTTTTACATAAAATTAGATAAAATAAATTTTTTAATAAAAATTTATGATAGCTTATAAAGATTCATTACTAATTATTAGTTAATGGTAAATAAGCTTTTTTTCAAAACTAAAATATTTTATCATTATTTATCATCATCATCATCATCATCATCATAATCAAAGACTTAGTATCCTCTGCAAATAATAATAATTATTAATTAACATAAAATAAAGGAGATGTATATAGTAAAGTTAAAATACAGTAGTTAGTATTTTAAAAATAATTATTATTATTCAATTAGTAAGTAGGAAGTTCCTACTTATTAATTATTATTCATTAAAAGTATACAGAGAATAATTTGTTTGGTCATAAAGATCAAACAAATTACTCTTTGCACATTATTAATCTGTTCAGTTGCTACTAAGAATTTCTGTTGCACTTCTACACAGAATATACTGTCAAATTATGTAACAGATATACTGTGAGGAAGTTAACTCTGACCTGTCCTATTTTATTTGATTATGCACTTCATTATTTATCGTTATTTTCATTATTATCTAATATATATATTTTAGTTTAAGAGTTGACTTACATCCACCTTCTCCGTTGTAGTAGTTAGCAATGACGTGTTACGGAATTGAATATATTTTAGTTTAAGAGTTGACTTACATCCACCTTCTCCGTCGTAGTAGTTAGCAATGACGTGTTACGGAATTGGGAACCGTCCTCCAGAAGAGCTATCCTGGGTAATGACAATCTAAATAAGTTTTACCACTGATCCGATATGAGAATATAAGAATGATTCTGATCCGATATGAGAAAAATCTAATCTAAATACTTTTACCACTGATCTGATATGAGAAAGTAAGAATGTCCCTACACGACGCTCTTCCGATCTTGATCCAATATGTGAATATAAGAATGATCTGTATTGATGTTTTGTTTGTATATAATTAAATTGTAAAGAGGATGACATAAATTGATAACTCTGTAAGCTAATAAGATTAAACATGTTATGTTTAATTATGTAAATGAAGCAACACGAGACTGTACGTCACTCAGATATAAAAGCCAATGCAACCAACGACTCACGGAGGTGTTGTATCAACGTAAGGTTGGCTAAGTGACATTTGAATTCTTGTAAAGGTCTGCAATTGCTTGAAGTTTGTATTGGAGGTGGAGATGGAGGTAGTAGAATTTAAGTATTATTTAAGGTTTATTTCTTGTTATTTCAGTAGAATTAATTAGTATTTAAGGTTTCTTTCTTGTGAATAGTTGATTGTTGATATTTGAGTGGATTAAACAAGTTTTGTTGTTTAATTGATTGTTGCTTTATTATCGTTCCAATAAAGCATTTATTAACACTTTTTGTGTTTTGAGTCTAATAAATTTATATTTTTTTAATTTAACTTGTTTGAGAATTTCTTCAATTTATTAGTATAAGTTTCTAATATTGTTCTGTTGTTTTTAGATCTAACACTTAATCGGTAGTTCTAGTTGTAAGTCCCGATTTCCAGTTTTGTTTTCGCTGGTTAATGTTAGTTGTTGTTAGATTGTTTTGAAGTTAATTATTTTTAAGTTAGAGTTTAGAAGAAGACCTGAGCTCAGGCCAAACTCTAGATTGCAGAGTCGTTAGAACCGTTAGGTTTAGTTAGAATTAATATTGTTGCTATTCATTAAAATTTGCGACTTTGCAATACAAATAATAACATTTACATTGGGAATCATCAACTATTCATTAATGTATTGTTACAACTAGAGATTAATAAAATGATTAGTGTTAATTTATGAAAGTTATGATAAATAAAACAGAAAAATTTAATTTTGAGTAAATCAATAAAGTACACTGAACATTTAAATACAGTTAGATAAAAAAAAGTGATGAGTCGTTAGAACCGTTAGGTTTAGTTAGAATTAATATTGTTGCTATTCATTAAAATTTGCGACTTTGCAATACAAATAATAACATTTACATTGGGAATCATCAACTATTCATTAATGTATTGTTACAACTAGAGATTAATAAAATGATTAGTGTTAATTTATGAAAGTTATGATAAATAAAACAGAAAAATTTAATTTTGAGTAAATCAATAAAGTACACTGAACATTTAAATACAGTTAGATAAGAAAAAAGTGATGATTCATGTATCTGAATCTAGCATCTTATGCTAGATTCAGATACATGAATCATCACTTTTTTCTTATCTATGTTAATTTGTTTTCTTTAATCAATATTTCCTTATCTGCTTTATAAATATATTCATAATAACAAAATAAAAATAAACAAACACAGCACTATTTAGCAGTAGAAAAGGTTTTAATACTTGTAATTCAAAATATGTTTTGAATTAAGTATTAAAGCCTTTTCTACTATTAAATAGTGCTATCTTTATTTATTTTTATTTTAACTAGAAAGAAGCAGTATAATACCCATTTAAACCTGTTTCATAATACCAAATCTTAAATTCTTGATTAATCATACAACTTTTATATTAATACTGTCCTATAAAAAAATTACTGTATTTTTTAGAATATTTTATAGTTGTAACAATATATATGATAATTCCCAAAATAAACATTTATTTACAACATATTATGTAATGGGATAATCTATAGCAGGGGTGGCCAAACTGCAGCTTGCAAGCCACATGCGACTCTTTGGTATCATCAATATGGCTCCATATTGTGAAAGTCAATAGTAAATATGAAGCAAATACTTATTTAAGTTAAACAAATTACAGATATCTTATTTTTTTATCTATTTTAAAAACTGATGCTGTTCTCATTGACCCAGAAAGAAAATGTGGCTCTCGAGTATTTGAGATTTTCCTATGTGGCTCGCAGTGACATGAAGTTTGGCAATCCCTGATCTATAGTATATACCCTGGAAAAATGTAACAAATTCTTAACAAAAGTTGAAAAAGACCAAAAACATTACTGCATATGTATTAATAAAAATAATTACTTTTACTTGTAGATACTGCTTATTTAATTGTTTTTAAATATATTTTCCTAGTGTTTTTATCAAAAAATATATCAATGCCACTTATGTTATGCAGGGTTGCAGAGTCGGAGATTTTTGGGTAGAGTTGGAGTCGGATCTTACAAATTTTAGGGAGTCGGAGATGGATATTTTTAAAAGATGGAGTCTAAGTCGGATCATTTGCCATCCAATTCTGCAACCCTGGGTTGCAGAGTCATAGGTTTTTGAGTGGAGTCAGAGTTGGAATTGATTTTTAAACTGCTTGGAGTAGGGAGTTGGACCTTATAAATTTTGGGGAGTCAGATTTTTTTTTTTTAAAGTTGGAGTTGGAGTCAGGGGAATTGATTTTTAAACTGCTTGGAGTAGGGAGTTGGACCTTATAAATTTTGGGGAGTCGGATTTTTTTTTTTAAAGTTGGAGTCGGAGTCAGATCATTTGCCATCTAACTCTGCAACCCTGATGTTATGGTTTTTATCTACTCTATAAATTTTAGTTATAAATTATATTTTTATCAATTTATTAATAATGAATAAATAAATAAAAATATTTAATTCATATTGATTAAATAACAGAATTAACTCCAATATTGCTTAATAAAATTCAATCAAATTAATAACATTAGTTAATTTTAATAATAATAAATATGCAGTTAATTTTGAAATCCCTCATTACAACAATTATTATTATTGATTATAACATCAATAAAACTTTCTAAATAAAATAATTTATACCAAATATTTCAAGCTAAATTAAATTATTTCAAAATTATTTCAAAATAATTCTGAAATAATTAATGAAATTAATTTCGCTAATTAATTAATTAGCGAAATAATTCTGAAATAAGCAATAATTATTATGAATTACTGTAATTTTAATGATTAGTTTACAAATCAAGGATATGGTGACACTATCTGTTGCATTAATAACTAATTAATTGAGCTGCTCACTTGCCAAATCAATTAACTCCACAAAACGAAAAGTAGAGAAAAATGATAAAATAATATACATTTTTTTTTAAAATTCCCTTTAAAATATAAATTGAAATAAACATTGTAGAATGTATTATTACAGGTGTAGCTTTTATCTAATGACATATAAAATGCATAAGATAGTGTATATCCTTGGAGTAATTGTTATTTTTATTATAATTTTTGTGTGACTGATGGAGTTAATCAATTTGGCAAGTGAAAAGAAAAAAAATAATAATAATATCAAATTCAATCTTCAAAATATCTTTAAAAAAAGTTAATGCAGTATATATTTCAAATGTTAAACAAAAGTTTGGTTGCTAAATAATGTCAGAGCATTGGGAGAATGAGGTCGAATGCAAACAGTTAAGGTTGGTTCCCATTATCTGCAGGGGAACTGAGAGAAATCTCGGGCCCCGGTCCGAACCAGGTTTTGGGACCCCGCATTGGGAGAATGAGGTCGAATGCAAACAGTTAAGGTTGGTTCCCATTATCTGCAGGGGCACTGAGAGAAATCTCGGGCCCCAGTCCGAACCAGGTTTTGGGACCCCTATATATATATATATATTTTCTTTTCCTTTTTTTCTCTATAAGATAATCAAAACCATACATATTATATATGTTTTATACATAGTTTATTCAAAATTTTATTCACTTTAAATTCTGTTTGATTAAAAAAAGTATACTATATGCAATTTGAGGAAATTGAGGTTTGAAGAATTTTATTTTTTAATGATATTTTCGAAGAAAACCTTTAAAATATCGATTTTTTTTAAGAATAATGTCAGAGGCTCATGAACTAACTTTGGGAAATGTTCCTAACTTTTTTTTTTTAAATTTTCTTTTCACGTTGGTTATAACGAAAAAATTTTCCTGTTCCATTCATTTCGTTATAAATGTATTCCACTGTATATATCCCATTCCTCTAAAAAATTTGTTTTGGGCCTGTCAGTCTGTCATTCCTTCTCTGTTTAAATGAAGTCCTTATGTCTAATTATCATAATTAATTTTTATTTTAACTGTTTAGAATACAAAGATTTTTCTTTACCTTACATTTTTATAATACAGTTTCAATTCTATATATCTTATAATGCATAGTTACTTAATTTAAAAAAATAAAAAAATTCTTATTGTTAAAAAGTGGCCCGGGCCCTTCAATCTTCTACGGGCCTGGATACAGTTTCAATTCTATATATCTTATAATGCACAGTTACTTAATTTAAAAAAGTAAAAAAATTCTTATTGTTAAAAAGTGGCCTGGGCCTTTCAGTCTTCTACAGGCCTGGGGAATTTGTCCCTGCTTCCCTCCCGTCTCGGCGCCACTGACTATCTGCTGTGGAAAGTGGAATGGTCAAAAACCATCGCAGATAAACGTGGAGGCAATTCCGCTTGTGGATTCCCAAAGTCACGATATGCTTCGCTTTCCCAAGATTCTTAGTGCCGTCCCTATAATTCATTTCATGTAAAACAAAATGGACACTAATCAATGAAAGGCTCGCACTGTTTACCAAAATGATGCTATTAGCTGCAATAAATGAGGAAACAAACAAAATTGAGAAAGAGAAAATGTTGAATCGAAAATATTTATAAGAAGAAATATGAACAATGTTTCTATGCATTTTTGATTAAAGAGATGAGATTTAATGACAGAGAACCACACCATCTTGACTCTCAAGATTGCCAACCATTCAACTTCTCACAAAATGCACGGATTTCATTGATGGATATTATCTCGACGGATTTTACTGTCATGGAAAAGTTGAATCCATCTAGACCAGGGCTGTCCAATAGGCGGCCCCCGGGCCACATGCGGCCCGCCAAGCCATTTTGTGCGGCCCGCGAGGCTTTCACAGTTTGTAATATAATATTGCTTTTTAATATTTTTTCACTTTTATTTATTACTTTTTTGAGAGAATAATAAAAAGAAACCTAAAATTGAATTATATTAACTCAATTAATTAATTTTTCTTAATTATTAGTAATTATTTAATGATCAACAAGCTATCAATGACATATCACATTTTTATAAGACTTTCAATTACGTCAATTTTAGTTTTAGCTATTTCAGTTTAAATTGTTACTGTATATTAGTTATTTTTGGTTTCTAACACACATTTCAGTGATTGTGTAACCATTGTTGTGAGATTGTGTTTTAATTTTATTTTACTGTTTACTGTAATTTAATTTTATTTTTATTTTACTATGAGCTCGTTGCATTTTGAAATGAGTTAGAGAAAACGTAAAATAGAAAATGAAAATTAAGTATATTAGTAGCGGTGGGAAAATGACTTTTTCATAACAAATCACATGTTAACTGCTTGGTTTAACGAATGTTTTCCTGACTTTTGTGATTTTAGTCGGAAAGTATAAGTACTATCAACGTTTGATAGTACTTATTTGTGTGAAGGTGCATTTTCTAACATGAAAATTGTTAAGAATCGATTCAGAACCTGCCTTGGAGATTCTTCTTTTACGTATTCTGCAGATAACTAAACAGGAATGGATATAAATATCCAGCCCTTGTAAATGCTGCTGCCCGCCATCATTTATCACATTAAATAGATACATACATACCATTTTTGTTTATATGTTTATTAGATGCAATCTGGTAAATATAATTTTGTAATAAGGTTTGTTAATCTGGAAATAAAATTGGTTTCCAAAAAGCGTTATATTTATGCGTTCCGTTTGTTGACATTAGCGTATCAAGACCAAAGCCCCGCCCCCTTTTTTGTAACTGCGGCCCTCCATATTTCTACTAAACATGGCTGCGGCCCTCGGGCTTATTATAATTGGACAGCCCTGCACTGGACGGTAGCGGTTTTTACTCTGTGGTATGACATCAAAACCATACTGCTTTATCCACAACATGCAATACGCAAATATTTTGCCATGGTTCCGTGCTAATGGGAACCAACTTTTAGTCGCAGTCATCCAGTTATGGTCGCAGTAGAGTCTCCATATGGCCCGGTGGGAACCAACTTTTAGTCGCAGTCATCCAGTTATGGTCGCAGTAGAGTCTCCATATGGCTCCATATATTCATCCCCCTTATTTTTGATTTTAATCATCTTTTACTTTAATATAATAAATCATTTAGTAATGCATAATTTCTTCCCACTTCTTATTCAATGTAAATAATTCAGCTCAACTTTTCACTCCAGTTGTGCTGAAGATAGCTTATAAAGCAGAAAGATCTTCAAGTTTAATAAATTTATTTTCCACTTTTAATAATTGAGCTGAATTATTTACATTACATACAATAAATCATTTATTTTACAAAAGCGTTATTTTATTAATATCCACATATAACAGTAACCGATTAATTATTTTTTATGATAAAATAAACAGCTTGCTGTTATTATCTAATATGCGCTATTGTATTAAAAAATTACTTAACTAAATTCTTATTGTCGTATCCTAGATCAGCGGTCGGCAACCTTTTAGATATCGCAGACCACTAAATTCGCAATTTAAAATTTCGCGGACCACTAACATAATTTTTAAAGGTGCGAATTATTTACGAGCATTGAGTCAGCGGTCGGCAACCTTTTAGATATCGCAGACCACTAAATTCGCAATTTAAAATTTCGCGAACCACTAACATAATTTTTAAAGGTGCGAATTATTTACGAGCATTGAATATGATATATGTATATATTTATTTATTAAATCTTATTATTTTATTAAATGAGATCAGCGAATTTAAATAATATCAGAATTTCTTTGCGGACCAATTAAATTACGCCACAGACCAATGCTGGTCTGCGGACCACCGGTTGCCGACCACTGTCCTAGATGACTAAAGAAAGATTTTGACTAAAGCCAAAAAATTTATTCAATAAAAACTGGTTAGCCAAACTTTCATGTAGGTGGTATCATATCTTTCCTTCATGTCTCTCAATTGAGCCTTCCAATTTAGTGATTTTAAAAGATGTAAAAATATATTTCTAACTTTGAAAGGTAAATTCAAAAAACGTCTTAGGAATAATATCACACTTATAAATGCTTGAATTGCATTATTGTTACAATTTACATTAGAATATGGAATTAATCAATTTGGCTTCTGAAATAAATTTATTATTACTCAATGGCCAAAAAAATTTTTGTAATTTAGTGGTGTTAAGCCTAACTATTAAGAAAATTTATTTTTAATATAAATAGTTAATAGTCAATCAATTGTATTGACACTAAAATTAAAAAATCAAAAAGTGGAGTTAATCAATTTGGCTTGTGAATGGCTCAATTAATTATTTTTTTTATGCTTAGGGAAACATATCAATTGTATTGACACTAAAATTAAAAAAAAAATCAAAAAGTGGAGTTAATTGATTTGGCTTGTGAACGGCTCAATTAATTATTTTTTTATGCTTAGGGAAACAAAAAAAAAAAGAGGCATGTATATCTAGCTGAATGAAAATAAATGCTGAAAAATGATGATGATGATGATGATAAGGAATTAATGAAAAGTATAGTTAATGCCATTACAATTATCAATACAGCAGTATCAAAATCATCAATGAATTATTTGACTATATAAGATTGACTTGAAAAATATGTCATCAGAATTTTTTACATAAGTCAAGGAGCTTTATATATTTAGAGAAACAAATTATACTAATAATATACATCAAATTTTTAAAATCAAAATTATTTTGAGAAGACTTTGTAATTTGAATCAACAAAAAAGAAGTAAAAAATTTAAAATTCAAATGATAGATTATGTTTAGAATAATAACTGAATTATTTTAAAATATAATGCAGTATATTAAAATTAATAATTTTAAATAGATTTTACTTACAGCAATCACAGCTACACCAGCATATTGAGAACAGTATTTACGTTTATGATCAAAATGCATACTAAGTTTTCTTGAAACAGTTGAATGCATATCATAATCTGGAGCCATTGCATCTTCCTAAGAAAAAAATTATTAATAATTCAATAAAATATTATATCTATTTTATAATTACGATATCGGTCTCGGCATTCCTGCTGAACCGCTCTTCCGATCTATTAAAAATTATAATTTAAATTAATCCAAATAAATTAAAATAAATTAGTGATGATTAGGCAAATATTTTATTTTAGATTAGAAGCAATTTTCTCATTATTGGAAAATATATAAAGAATAAATAGAATAAATAATTTTGAATATTTTTAAAACTTTTCTGAAAAATATGAATAATCATGTATATATTGCAACATGAAAAGCAATAAATACCAAGAAGAAAGCAAAGATTTATTTAACAGAAAACAAGAGAACATTAACATAATTGATTATGATTATTGATTATAAGATAAATGATTAACTGATCATATTAAAAGAAATAATTTGCATTATCTACATTTATGAAAACTAAAATTAATTAGATTCTAATAAAAAAATTTGTTAATTATAGAAATTTATGTAATTAATATATTTATAAAAAATATGAATCTAATTCTATTTATTAATGAAAAGTATAGTTAGTTTTTTTTATAATTATCAATACAGTAGTATCAGAATCATCAATGCATTATTCTACTATGAATTAGTTTCATATATATATATATACAGTATATATATATGAAACTAATTCAAATCAGACATCATAAGTCTATATATTCATTACAGTTATTATTTGAAAAATTAATTACAGCAAATAACATTTTACAAACGTATAATAAGAAGGCAGAAATTTACTAAAGGTCATACAAAGACTGAAAAACTAAATTAAGTTATTAAATTGAATTTTACAATGAACATAAATAAAATCTCCATTTGTCATTCATACTTTGCTTTGCAAATTTAATTATCAATCAATAGCTAGTAGATTAATTACATTCAATGATTTTCCAGCATCAGACCACTTGTAAAGAAATAAAATATTTTTCAAATCTAAATAATAGCTATAGAAATATAGAAATCATTTGAATACAATATTTGAACTCAGAAATGTTTTCAAATTTGGCCATATATTAATGCACAGGTTTAACTGCTGTGATTTAAGTGAGATTTATCAGATTATTCATAGTAATTTCAGTATGTAGGAATAAGAACAAATTGTGAGATTTATTCAAAAATTTTGATTCTGACTCTATAGGATCCAGTTGAAATAATTTCTGTTATGTAATATAAAATTTATCATATAATAAATAGCAATGAAAAGAAATGGTTAAGGGAATGTAATTTGCAAAGCTCTTTATCTTTTCTTCTGCTACTTTCTCTCAGAGGTGTAAACTCATATTGGTCCACATTATGCTCCATAATCAAACTTATAGAATAGTTTTACCATAAAGTGAGTTTCATAAATTCCAAATATAAAAAACAAAACTCTGCCAAATGATAATCACAAAAATAGGAATCGATTATTAATTTAAACCAAAACTTTTGATCAAAATAAGAGTTTACATATATTAAATAGCAAAACAGTATTTTTCAACTGATTGTTGGATCATCTGAGATCATTCAGTTGTTTTAGTTCTTATTTATATAAATAAATATAGCAATATAAGTTTTACTGCTATTAACTAATGTTCATAACTAATTCTTATAGAATTTAACATTATATAAAAAATTTTAGAATTATTATTAAATAAAAAAAACTTAAATCCAATTCTATACAGATATTTAGTAACATATAAATCAATTATTTGTATTACTAATAATGATTCCAAATAATTAAGATATCTGCTTGTAATGATTTTTGTTTTTTACTGATAATGCTTTCAGCTGATAATGCTATAATTCAACCATAATTAACTCTATATGATATTTATACATATAGTTCTAAAAGGGATTTAAAATTACAGAATGTTAAATTAGAAAGTTTGAAAATTCCTCATAAAAATAATCTATTATGCATGTGTTACAAAATATTAATTAATTAAAAAAGAAGTCTCTTATATAATTTAAGGTATTTTTAATATTGCAGTATTTATATTATTTATATATACAGATTAAATATAAAATAAAATACATTGCATATATTTGTATATAATTAAATTCAAATTAAACTATAGCATAATCTGATAACTTCTGAATAATTCTATCCTACTAAAAAAGGTTACAAATAATTGATTGCAATCAAAATGATTTTATGAATATATCTCAGATACCTCATCCTGGATAAATTATCATTTACAGAATATGTTTAATTAAATAACATGATATTATTTAAGAACATTTAAGATATTTAAGAACAATAGATCCACATTACATCATTTAGGATTTATATAAGAATGAAAAATAAGTTTTTATCATGTTTAGTATAAAACTTGGCAATATGAATATGTAAAGTTTTGTGATGATTTTTTAAATGAATTAGTCTTATTTGAAATATGAATGGCCAAAACCTTGATCTATAGTGTGGACTAATCCTTAAAAATGTTGTATATTATGGATTTTTGTTAAATGCTCAGACATGTACACAATACAGAAAAATGCCAAAATCATGGAAATGGTAATTTGAGAATGAGCATTTCATTACTTTGTCATTCCTGATCACATTATTCAATTTATTGTAATGTTTTTTCTAACAATCCAACATAATCTTGTAATACAATAATTACCATACTCATTCAATTTAATTCCCCATAACTTTTGACTATTCCCCCAACTAAAGAAAACTCTAAAGAAAAGCAATTTAAGTATATTATCATTATCAAAATGAGCACAACAAAATAATTAAAAATCATTTTGAAAAACACTTTATACATTTTAAAAACAGAAGAACTACTGAATAATATTTGGAAGTGAAATAAATTATTTTTAAGATGACTGAATTATTATAATAATATGCAATAAAAACTGTTCAAAATAGAAAAAATTAAGGAACTTTCTAAATATATTTTATATATTAAAAAATAATATATTTTGAAATTAAAATATATTAATATATCTTAAATTATATTTTATATTATTAATATTGCAGTATTTTGAATTTAAAAACATTTTAAACTAAATGCTTTGCATAAAAATTAATGTAATTACAATCAAAAGTTTTGCAATTAAATGCTTTCTTTTAAAATTCACAATTTACTAATTATTATTTCAGAATATCAAAATAGGCTTGGAAAATTTTTAAATACAAATCAAGTTGAATCACTCCAAAAATATATCACAACAAAAAATATCTATAAATGATTTTGGATATATCTGAAGCTATTCTGATTTTTTCTTTCTTTTCTCTATTTGATTATTATTATTATTCCAATATAGAAAAATGAACAAACATGAGACAATTAATAGGATGATTTACATGCAAAACAATACAAACAGTAAAAGCTTAATAAATCAAAATTTTGACAAGCTTAGAAATGAATATATCACTGTAATTGAAAAAGATTATATAATTTTGTAAAGATAAGTCATAGCTTATTTAAGTTGATTGCATTTGATTCAGAACGATAAGATACATCTAAAATCATTTAAAATATCCGATTATCTATAATGAAAAAATTATGTAACTTTTGTAAATATAAATCGTAGTTTATTTAATTTGATTGCATTCGATTCGGAACGATAGGATACATCTAAAATCATTTAAAATATCCTATTATCTATAAAAGTTTTGCAGAAAATCGTAAAGAAACATGGTTTCGATTTTTGGAGCCCCATAACTTGAGAATGGGGTAAAGTTTTGCAGAAAATCGTAAAGAAACATGGTTTCGATTTTTGGAGCCCCATAAATTGAGAATGGGGTTTTTGCCCCTCATGGGACCTTCACCAATGAACTCAGGAATCTTTAATTAGAGGTAAGGTAAGAGAAGGATGGAAATTCCACTGGGATTATTAATACTGTCATACCCCAGCGATTAAAGCAGGTAATTTTTGGATAGTTATCGAATAGCCAAAAACGTCTTCTAAATAAATTAGTTTTTAATCTCCTACGTTTGTGCTTCAATTGATTTCAAGAATTTTCAGAAAGATAAAGGAAGAAAAAAAAAGAACATCCGTTTGTGCTTCAATTGATTTCAAGAATTTTCAGAAAGATAAAGGAAGAAGAAAAAAGAAGTTTGTTTGCTATTTGCATTGTTTTGTGCTGATTACGTGTGATTGTGGAGAATTTTGTGAACTTCTGCAATATTTTAGCGATTGGTCCAGTAGCTGTTTATTGAAATGACGGATATTTATTTCACTGCCTGAAAATAATGTTTGAATGTATATGTGACGTGATACTTTTGACATGGTCATTGTGAAATGCACAACTCGCATAACATTACGTGTGATTGTGGAGAATTTTGTGAACTTCTGCAATATTTTAGCGATTGGTCCAGTATGCTATAGGACTCCCTATAGGTACGCCTTTAACTTGTCTATACATTTTTTTCTCTGAATGTAAAGTAAGAGCCATGGCAGATGGTGTGGGCTATCTCTCTTAACAGATTAGGATCCGATTGTCTTGTGGGAGGTGCTCTAGCATGTGCAAATGTTTATACGTCTCTTATGATGTCATTTTTGAGTTGTTTATTTTTGTAGGGGGTTGGCTTCTCTCCGTTCTGTATATTCATTAAAGCTGAAGTTGATCTACTGATTAGGTCGAAAGCGTTTCTGTTAATAGAGTACCTATAGGGTTATTGTTTGTTGTTTCTGTTTATTGAAATGATGGGTATTTATTTCGCTGCCTAAAATTAATGTTTGAATGTATATGTGACGTGATACTTTTGACACGGTCATTGTGAAATGCACAACTCGCATAACGTGGCACTTCCCCAATCGTGTTGTGAAAAACATATTTGCTAGTAAATTTATGCAAGTGTTTTTTGAGGAAGGACAGGGGGGTTGGTGATCAGAATTTTTTTTGGCTACTGGATTTTCGAAATTATTTCAAGCACTGCCTATTTGTTATTTCAAGTGTCAAGCTGTATTCTTTGTTAATAAAGTTTTTGACTAAATCATTTTTGAGTTGTTTATTTTTGTAGGGGGTTGGCTTCTCTCCGTTCTGTATATTCATTAAAGCTGAAGTTGATCTACTGATTAGGTCGAAAGCGTTTCTGTTAATAGAGTACCTATAGGGTTATTGTTTGTTGTTTCTGTTTATTGAAATGATGGGTATTTATTTCGCTGCCTAAAATTAATGTTTGAATGTATATGTGACGTGATACTTTTGACACGGTCATTGTGAAATGCACAACTCGCATAACGTGTTGATTGCAATGTGTCAAACATCTTCTAAAATAAGCATTAAATGCTGCTACTTTGAATGAGTAAAGATCGTTAGACCACTTTGGAATAATAATAGAGGAGAATGTTGATTTCCAGTATATTGTGGTACAATATTTATTACCATTTGCTAGCACTTTTACGTCTAAGAAATTTATTTTTTGTTCACTTATTTGTTATTTCAAGTGTCAAGCTGTATTCTTCGTTAGTAAAGTTTTTGACTAAATCTTCAGTTATATCTGTCTGTTTCCATATTATAATAATATCATCAATGTAACAGCTGAATAAACTGAAGCTATTCATAAAAGATGGTAGAATCTGTTCTTCCAATTCTCTTACTACTATTTCTTCAAGTACCCCTGCCATGGGGCTCCCTATAGGTACCCCCAGAACTTGTTTGTAAAATCGTCCTTTAAAAGTAAAGAACAAATTATGGCAGATCAGGTATGCCAAATCTCTATATAATATTGGATTCTGTTCTAACTTGCCTACTCCTGTATCGGGCAGATCAGGTATGCCAAATCTCTATATAATATTGGATTCTGTTCATCCCCGTGGGTATGTTTCAGGAGGAAATGATACAGGAGTAGGCAAGTCTTTGCACCTAGCACTCATTTGCCTACTCCTGTATCATTTCCTCCTGAAACATACCCACGGGGATGAACAGAATCCAATATTATATAGAGATTTGGCATACCTGATCTGCCATAATTTGTTATTTACTTTTAAAGGACGATTTTACAAACAAGTTCTGGGGGTACCTATAGGGAGCCCCATGGCAGGGGTACTTGAAGAAATAATAGTAAGAGAATTGGAAGAACAGATTCTACCATCTTTTATGAATAGCTTCAGTTTATTCAGCTGTTACATTGATGACATTATTATCATATGGAAACAGACAGATATAACTGAAGATTTAGTCTATCATCTATCTATCTATCATCATCAAGCTCCTTCCCATTTCTATATGGGGT
>AYEL01051236.1:0-12728 GCA_000484575.1 Olivierus martensii | reverse complement strand
ATTTCGTAAAGGTAGGTCATAGGTAAATGGAAATGGTTGCATTTGATTTGGAATGCAAAACCACATCTAAATTCATTAGAATTTCAAAGCATTTGATTTGGAATGCAAAACCACATCTAAATTCATTAGAATTTCAAAATTTACTAAAATTATTTGAAAAATTTGACTGATAGGCCCCAACTTTGGGGCCCTGTATCTCGATAATGGGGCCTCAGCGGTAAATAATAATTACATTTTTGGACTCAGCACCTCCAAATTAGGGGATGCACTATAAAGGCGGCCAAATTTTTGACTCCGAAAATATGATTCCGTACCCAGAATTCGCAGGGCACGTTGTAATGTAATAATGGATGCCATTTTACGATTCCCTCTTGGTCCGATCTATTCCCTACACGAGTTCGGAGGTGTTTTTGTCGTTATATATATAGCGTTATTAAATTAAATCACATGATTATATTTCCGCTCATTTATATGAGCGGGTAATTCTAGTATTACTAAAAGGCAGTTAGTTAAAATAGTTGTTTATACACATTACTCATCCCTTTGCGTCTTTGCCCACCAAAATTTGTGTTTGTATTATCAGCTGTTAGTGCAACAACTTTAGATTTCAAATTGTTTTCATTTATTAATCTGTATAGATGGTTTGACAAAATTTCAGCAGTTTTGCCCTCAATGGATTCTAAATTTAAAATTTTTACTTGAATGCCCTTGGTAACATTAAAATATCTTACTAGTATTGGATACAATTTAGTTTCATTATGATTCGATGCATCAGATAAAATCATTACAAATGCTCCAGTTTCCAAATCTTCTGTAAGTATTTTGTCACAGTAATTTTTAAATATTGATTTAATAATAGCCTCGCATTTTGTCCTGGTGCATGAAAATTTTGCATTATGAAAATTTTTCAATAATTTAGTTGTACAGTCCATACTACGAAAACTTTGATTATGAATTATGGTATGAAATGCATATGTTCCCTCCATTGCAGCTAACTGTTTTTCATCTTCAGAATAATATGAAGTTTTAAAAACACTTATGCCTCAGCACACGCCTCAGCTTCCAGTTGTAATGATTGCTTATGTTTGTGGTGGACAAGATTTTGTTATAGCTGCTCCGCCCCCAACTGCAATACAAAATTCTCCGCTGCAAATATTGCAGAAAATAATGGTATCTTTCTTTGATATGAGGAATGGAAATTCCTTTTTCAATTGATCGTTGAAATGAATTTCCTCTTTTGATTTTTCCATCTCTTAAAAATAAAATTAAATGAAATTTAAGGTGAAAAATAAAAATAAAATATAGAGCTACGCAAACAATGCAAGCACATTAAGAATAAATAAAATTAATTATTAAAACTGAAACTTAATAACATAAGCAAATCCACTCCACTAAATTTTAAATTTAAATTATTTTACACTTCTATTGATAACAGGGTTGTATAAACTTGTAAATAAAATTATACATATTTGGAAATTATTAAATAGATAACAAATTAATAAAACTTGAATTGTGCTTGCCTGTATATGATTGAATATGTACTGAGAAGTAAACAAAGCCACTTGTGCATGCTCTCTCGAGGTCTCCAATGCTTAGTGCATGTGTTTCATAATCACATTTCGATTGAATATGGAGATTTACAGATTAATCTTCAAATATCGAAAAGGAGGACACTTTTCAAGGGAGGACAGAACTTACAAAAGGACTGTCCTCCCTAAAGGAGGACAATTGGTCACCTTACATTACAGAGAACAAAAAATTAACAACCAGCTGAATCGGTCTGAACTGGCTGAATAACACCACTGTATGAAACTGACCTCAAACCATTATGAATTACCTTATATAATCTTGTATAGCAAATCCTTCAATTCAACTTCTGTAAAAAAATAATAAATCAAAACTCACATATGTTATGTCCAAACACCGAAATCGCACAATGACCAAAAAAAACAGCCATAGTGCATTGTGGCTAGTTCCAAATGACCAAACACAAATGTTCAACATTATTTCACTTCATGTCCATAGTGTGGTAACCACAATGCATTGCAGGCAACTTTCACCAAAACCAATACACATTCTGAGTGTTTTGAAACAACCAAAGACTGTTCTGAAACAGATCAGGGCATGTGTTTGTAGTAGAATGCTCTGTGTTACTAATAATAATAGAATTTTGCTAATGGTAATGGAATTTTGACTGTTTAGCAGTTTATTTATGATGGCAACTAATTTATGAAAAAGGAGTGACATTAAACATGACTTCAATTATATGTGTTTTTACAATATTTTTATTTTTTAAATCATAAATGAAGTCTTTCCAAAAGTAAAATTTTTTTTTTTTTTTTAATTTAAAGATTTCAACAAGAACATAATCTAGCATTGGGTTAGGTCATTTTGAACTGGCAACAATGCATTTTGACTATTGATTTTCATATTTCTCTAATGTCTAATAAAGAATATGAATTTTATTAAAACATTTAAAAAATGTTTATTTTCTTGTAGTTTATCAGCTAAGATTTATATCTGAGTCAAAGGCTATCCTTTAATATTTGATTCCTGAAAATGAATTAATATAGTAGCATTTTTATAATTTATGTAATCTGGACTTTTAATTGGTTTCTTTATATAATCTGGACTACTTGGAGTTCAGTGCAGGAAATTTTAGAATATCATCTGTTATTCCCATTCAACATAGTTTTACAAAATAACACAAAAAATGGTTGCTTTTGCATATGTATTATAAGGCTAAATTTAAGTAATAAAATTGCCTATTTTTTTCTCTTCTTTTCTACAAAAAGCAGATAAATATGTATTCTACTTGGTCTCTCTATTTTAAAATAAGTACATTTAGGAATAATTAACTAAAACTCTTATAAATTCAGTTCTTGCTTGTTTTTATACTTAATTCTACTATACAGGATGAATTTTTACAGTTTATATAGTTTGAAGCCATTTTTTTATAAATATTAATTATTCCCATATTCAGTATTTTATTTTATAGTTGTAATTAACATTTTATATCATAAATGCTACATTTTTATAAATTTAAAATATCATACTTTGTATTGTTTAACATTCATCTTTTTTACATGTTGCAATTTTTAATTCCTTTTTACAATATATTCATAACAAGTTTTCTTAGAATTCAATATTTTTATTTTTTAAATCATAAATGAAGTCTTTCCAAAAGTAAAATTTTTTTTTTTTTTTTAATTTAAAGATTTCAACAAGAACATAATCTAGCATTGGGTTAGGTCATTTTGAACTGGCAACAATGCATTTTGACTATTGATTTTCATATTTCTCTAATGTCTAATAAAGAATATGAATTTTATTAAAACATTTAAAAAATGTTTATTTTCTT
This sequence comes from Olivierus martensii, assembly GCA_000484575.1. Classification (NCBI taxonomy): domain Eukaryota; kingdom Metazoa; phylum Arthropoda; class Arachnida; order Scorpiones; family Buthidae; genus Olivierus; species Olivierus martensii. Next base: position 9,367 of record AYEL01051236.1, on the reverse strand, counting down.
GTAGTTTATCAGCTAAGATTTATATCTGAGTCAAAGGCTATCCTTTAATATTTGATTCCTGAAAATGAATTAATATAGTAGCATTTTTATAATTTATGTAATCTGGACTTTTAATTGGTTTCTTTATATAATCTGGACTACTTGGAGTTCAGTGCAGGAAATTTTAGAATATCATCTGTTATTCCCATTCAACATAGTTCTACAAAATAACACAAAAAATGGTTGCTTTTGCATATGTATTATAAGGCTAAATTTAAGTAATAAAATTGCCTATTTTTTTCTCTTCTTTTCTACAAAAAGCAGATAAATATGTATTCTACTTGGTCTCTCTATTTTAAAATAAGTACATTTAGGAATAATTAACTAAAACTCTTATAAATTCAGTTCTTGCTTGTTTTTATACTTAATTCTACTATACAGGATGAATTTTTACAGTTTATATAGTTTGAAGCCATTTTTTTATAAATATTAATTCTTCCCATATTCAGTATTTTATTTTATAGTTGTAATTAACATTTTATATCATAAATGCTACATTTTTATAAATTTAAAATATCATACTTTGTATTGTTTAACATTCATCTTTTTTACATGTTGCAATTTTTAATTCTTTTTTACAATATATTCATAACAAGTTTTCTTAGAATTTATAAATTAATGTAATCAAAAACAAAGCATTGAATCTGATACTAAACAAAGGTGTTTTAAAAAAGCCATCACAGATACTCGCAGAAAATATTACCTTTACCTTAAACAAGTTACTGAAAAAACGGAATTCATCAGGATGCACTTCCCTAACTTCCTCGACACCATCTTAGATCGCATTAAAAATATTCAAGTGAAGCTCCGCGCTAAACTAATTATCGTCAACACACAGGAACCGGAAGCGCTCTCCTCTGCCTGGAAGTGGCTTAACGCGCATATCACGTGACGCATGTTTGTTTATATCTGTGATTTTAAAACCTAACGGCTGAGGATGGTCCTAGAACGGATCGAAAACGTTACCGTTTAATTCTTTTTTACGCTGCTAAATAGTGCTATATTTGTTTGTTTTTGATATCTCCTAGTATAGCAGAAGTTATGAACACTTTTTAATGTAATCATTTATTGTAAAATTTATTTTTAATAAATTTAAATTAAAATTTTATTTATATAGGAAAAATTTATATCAAAGTGTATATGAATATGATTTGCCACTGTTTAATACTGGACCATGTAAATTTGAATATGTACAAGTTGAAGAATGTGATTATGAAAATCCATGGAAAGAAAGCTTTAAACAATTGGTAAGAAAAATTAAAATACAGTAGTAATACATTGACATATACAGTTAGATATTGAAAATCTTGGATGCTTGGAATGATGTTGATGATGAATTTTTTGACAATTTTTTTTGTTCTATTCATTATTCATACAACTAAACCAGCGTTTCTCAAACTGTGGGTCGCGACCCCAAAGGGGGTCGCGAAGCGAAATGCTGGGGGTCGCAAAAATTAAATTCAAATACTTGAATATCAGTTTATTATGTAATTTCAGAAAAATTAAATTCAAATACTTGATTTTCAGTTTATATGTAATTTCACAAACTCCAATATTTAACGTATGACAACATATGAATTTTCGGTGTGGTTGGTTGGCAAACACTTGAATTTCAGTTTATATGTAATTTCACAAAACACCCAATATTAACTTGAATTTCAGTTTATTATGTAATTTCACAAATGCCAACATTTAACTTGACAACGTATGAATTTTCAGTGTAGTTGGTTGATTGTGTTCATCTTAGAAAATTAAATTCAAACACTTGAATTTCAGTTTTATGTAATTTCACAAATGCCCAATATTTAACGTATGACAACATGAGTTTATATGTAATTTCACAAATGCCCAATATTTAACTTATGACAACATATATCGGTGTGGTTGGTTGATTGTGTTCATCTTAATAAGTGTGTAAATGATTCACAAATGTTCAATATTTAACGTATGACAACATATGTATTTTCATTCACAAACGCCCAATATTAAACGTATGACAACATATGAATTTTCGGTGTGACTGCCTCCAATATTTAACGTATGACAACATATGAATTTTCGGTGTGGTTGGTTGGCAAACACTTGAATTTCAGTTTATATGTAATTTCACAAAACACCCAATATTAACTTGAATTTCAGTTTATTATGTAATTTCACAAATGCCAACATTTAACTTGACAACGTATGAATTTTCAGTGTAGTTGGTTGATTGTGTTCATCTTAGAAAATTAAATTCAAACACTTGAATTTCAGTTTTATGTAATTTCACAAATGCCCAATATTTAACGTATGACAACATGAGTTTATATGTAATTTCACAAATGCCCAATATTTAACTTATGACAACATATATCGGTGTGGTTGGTTGATTGTGTTCATCTTAATAAGTGTGTAAATGATTCACAAATGTTCAATATTTAACGTATGACAACATATGTATTTTCATTCACAAACGCCCAATATTAAACGTATGACAACATATGAATTTTCGGTGTGACTAATTAAATTCAAATACTTGATTTTCAGTTTATATGTAATTTCACAAACTCCAATATTTAACGTATGACAACATATGAATTTTCGGTGTGGTTGGTTGGCAAACACTTGAATTTCAGTTTATATGTAATTTCACAAAACACCCAATATTAACTTGAATTTCAGTTTATTATGTAATTTCACAAATGCCAACATTTAACTTATGACAACATATGAATTTTCAGTGTAGTTGGCTGATTGTGTTCATCTAAGTGTATAAATGAATTTATGTACTTGTATGTTTTATTTCATATTTAATATCTGGGGTCGTGAAAAATCTCATAATTAAAAATGGGGTCGCGACAAATCTCGTAATGAAAAATGGGGTCGCGTAAAATCTTGTAATGAAAAATGGGGTTGTGAATGAAAAAAGTTTGAGAAACGCTGAACTAAACTAATAAATAGTTAAGTAACAGAATTTATAAATAGAAACTTACAGAATATTTACTAGTACAGAATTCTCCCAGTTTTTTGCAAATTTGATTTTATATAAATAATTTTAATATGCAAACATTTTAAAAACATCTTTGCAATATTTGACTATATATCAAATTATAATTTTACATAATGGCTTTACAATAATGGTGATGACAATGCTGTAATGAGAGTTAACGACACTATCAGTAGTAATACTATTGATATTTAGCTCTTGATAATAAAGTTATTGTAAGTCATAATAACTTTTATAATATGATATAAATTGTACATTTGTATTGCTATTGCAATATATGTACAATTTATGAAATGTGACATTACTATTGCTATTTCCTGTCTTACACAATTTTTCATTTCCTATAATATTTATGAAATAATTTATATAGATGAATTTTATGGGAGCCAAATTTATTTTATGTTACCAAGAATGAAATCTTATGTAAGTTGAAGAATGCCTGTATATACCTTTTTAATTACCATTTTATAATATATTATACTCATATACTCATTCTCACTTTTCAACTTAGATCCATAATTAACAATTCCCTGACTTTCAAGAAAAATCTAATGATCAAAGCAAACAGAGCTATAATGAAAAGAAATATGTAGTTTTTCTAATTTCATCATTTATCATTGTGCATGTATTTTATATGCTTATTAGGTTAGCTTTGCTTAAGCTACCATATTGCACATGAGATATATCTAGCAACAGCTACTTTTAGAGCCACCACAACCATGATGAGGTCAACTGGAAAGTTGAACAAATCAGACCCTTCCTAAAAGAAATTGGAGATATGGGACTCAAAATTGAATCCAAATCCTCCAAGGTGTTAAGTGAATGCTTTCCCATGTAACCATTTGGGCTACTTATGTGCTTATTTTTAACCTGTTGAAATCTGCAATGTTTTTTAAAATAAATCTACAATTAATATGCAAAAAATTAATATTATGAAAGCTCATTTATTTTTTGTTGAAATTTTTTTGAAATTTTTACACCTTATTATGTTTATTCTCATTCTAAGGAGTAAAAAAACTTTTTCAAATTTTATTTCTTTCACAAGTTTTATTATATGAGATTGGAGAGAGAACAATTTTTTGTATGAAATCTTATCCATCTAATGAAATGTTTGTTAATTTTTGATAGCACCAAGTCTTATGAATAAAATAAGCTATGAATGAAGAAATTTGAGTGATATTTTAAAAAAATTATCAATAAAAACGACATAGTATGCAAATTTTGATTAATTAAATTAATTAGTTAATTAGCTGAAAAGTAACATAAATTTATTAAAATATTGTCTTTTTTAAATAAAATATATTTTTTTTTTTTTTTTTTAATAATTTTTAATTTTTTATAAATTTTCAAATTTATAATCAAAAACATATATGAAAATTGTCAACTCTCATACATATACAGCTATAACATTTTCTATCCTACTTTAATTGGCCTACAGATGCTTTGTTGATATACTACACCCAATATCACATGTAGTACAATAGAGTAGACTTGGCCACAATTTCCCATGAAATGACTTGCTGTCATAAAACAATAAAATGTCCTGCCCCTTTTTATACCCTGATGTTGTTTAAGTTAGAATTTTCTTGTATTTTACTAAATTATTGATAAAAGTAAAGCAACAAATGAATAAATAAGTAAAAATATTGTTTATTTTAATAGAATTAACCAAAATTTTTATATTATCAGCAATATTTTTTTCAGTCTTACAAATTTTACAGCTCATCATACTAAAATTCTGTGTTTTACTTAAAATTTCAAAAATAAATTTATCTTATCCCAAAATCAAATAAGATTATTAAAATATAATAGAATAGAAAGCAGAATTGATATGATTCAATGAAAAATAATCCAAATTCTATTAATACAATCCATTCACATATACTGTCTTTAGAATAGAATTTGAAAGTAAATTTTGGCAATCGAAAAATTTTGGACCCATCATCAGGGGCACTTATTTTCACCCAGTAAATGCAAAAAAAATACTACCGCTCGATATCTGCACTGCATAATTCAGGATTAGTGATTGCAAATTTACTGACTTTTTCTATTATCGGTAATTTGGTAAAATTTTCAAACAAAACCGGTATACTGGTAAATTACTGGAAATTCTTTGAACCATGAATATAAAATAAAAATTCATAATAATAAGATATTTTATTTGACTCTTATATACTGTGACAAAAGAATATGAAAATAAATTGTATTCTGAACATAAATAATATATAAATAAAATGTATTACTTCTAAAATCCTGCAATTATATTCAGTATCTCCATCGTATTCTTTGTCGGAGTTGTCAGAATACTCATAATCATCTTCAGCTGATTCAAGATTCCAGTTCTTCATCTTCAGTTTCATCTATTACTGCAGTGGGTGATCGGTTAACGAACATAATCTGTTCCAAGACAATGTTCGTTATCTGAATTGTTTAACCGATCATCGATTTACCATGGGTTTTTATGGGAATTTGATTAATTCGTTCTGGAGACCCTAAAAAATAAATAAAAAAAATTATATAATTTCTTACTATGTTTGTTTATATGTAATAATAATAATATATACATACATAATCTTGCATTTTCATTTATATGTTTATTTTTCAATAATCTGTCCAATATCGATTGCTTTTCTCTCTCCTTCAGGATTTTTCGGAAGTGATTAATAGATTGTCATGGTAGAGATCTCCAAGCCTATTGACCTCAACCTGATATGGGTGCCATTCTAAGACCAAAAAATTATAAAATCTCTCTCTTACCTTCTTTAATAAATCGTTGATTTATTTTATTCTCCGAGTTCATTTTAATCGGGAAAAACTACTGTTCTTCCATCCTTATCCATAAGGTAAAATCTCTCTCTTACCTTCTTTAATAAATCTTTGATTTATTTTACATTGTCTCCAGTTCATTTTAATCGGGAAAAACTACTGTTCTTCCATCCTTACCCATAACCACATTTTAATCGGGAAAACTACTTTTCTCCCATCCTTACCCATAAGTTTTTAATCAGGAAAAATTACTGTTCTTCCATCCTTACCCATAAGTCCATGAAAGCCCAAGGCCTAAACCTGTCATTCCGTTAGGTTAGTTAAGCTGAAATATCTTCATAGACTATTTTTATCTGGGGGCGGCCACTTATAGAGCCACCATCATCACGGCTGACCAACACCCATGATGGAGTCAACTGGAAGGATGGGTTTCAATGAACCAACACCCATGATGGAGTCAACCGGAAGGATGGGTTTCAACGGGCCAGGCCCAGATCCCTTAACACCCATGATGGAGTCAACCGGAAGGATGGGTTTCAATGGGCCGGGGCCGGGCCCAGATCCCTCCTGAAAAATTGGAGGAGTGGGACTACCGGATCTTCCTGACCTGAGCCTGTCCTGGGCATTGGTTCGGATGTTTTTGGGCGGGTTGTCAGGGACTGGCGGCGGCCCAGCATCTCACTTTTTGGAGGACTATCTCTGGTCTTAGGCAGGCGAAGCGTTCATCTTGGGTTGCTCTGTTCGGCGAACTAAAGAGTTGCTTTCTCTGAATGAATATGAAGTTAGGATTGTTACAGGGCACTATCATCTTAGGAGACATCTTCACTTGATTGGGCTTGCTGATAGTCCGATGTGTAGAAGATGTCAGTATGAGGAGGAAACTCCTTTCACATTTTATGTGAATGTGTGGCCCTTTCGTGGCTTAGGCGTGATCTTCATTTTATGTGAATGTGTGGCCCTTTCGTGGCTTAGGCGTGATCTCTTTGGTTTGTGTGAATGTGTGGCCCTTTCATGGCTTAGGCGTGATCTCTTGGGAATGTACTTTCTTGTTCCGGAGGATCTCGCTACTGTACTACTATTGATTAGCCTGAAACTTTAGGTGGAACTAGTACTACTACTATTGCCGGATCCACCAGAATGTTAAGCTACAGCTTTACCATGCAGCCATCGGGCTGACCCGTCAGTCCGTGGGTCCCACAGTTTGTTCTGTGAAATGTTCGTTATCTGAACATGTATTTGTTAACCAAACATAAAAATATTTCGAAAAAGTGTTCGTTATCCGAACTGTTTGTTAACCGATCACCCACTGTATATCATTTTTGTTATACAGAACTTTAATCACAGCCAACTGGATTCCATCTGCTAAACATAATTGGTGAACATATATAAAATGATAAGCACAGTTTCAAGTGGAAAAAAATAATTTATTAGCATTTTCAAAAACGCTAATAAATTTTTTTCCACTTGAAACTCAGTGCTTATCATTTTATATATGTTTATCTTATAAGTGGAAGATTATATGCAATATAATTGGTGCTTTACATTAATAGAATTAATTGTTTTCTTCATTACTGAAACTCCATCTGAAGTTAAAGATAAATTATTGTCTAAAGAAAGGTCAGGAAATTCTTTCGGTTTATTTTCAATTATTTTGACACATTTTTTAGCAGGCATAGATCCATAAATGCGACAGAATCTGAGGTTCCAAAATTTGTTGTCACTGTCATGTACATTGATGTTCTTATATCGATGGTTTTTGATAGATGTCCACTCGTCCATTGTTAGGCAAAACACTTTATTACACAGTTTACCTTGTGATATTTCATTGAAAACTTCTTGTTTAATTTTGCTCACATATTGCATTATAATTTTTTGAATTGTGTTTGCAGATTTAGGAATGTCTTTATAGCCCTTTGCACTTAACATTTGCAAATCTTGAGATGTACAAAATTTTATAAATGAAATTCCATCCCTCTCCTGTCATTCTTGCTACTATGGCAGGAAAAGAGTCATCTACCTCTTTCTTGAAATATGAATTATTTTTATTTGAGAAACGTTCAGAGAATTACCAGTTTTACTCGCAGGTATATTTGTGTCGTCAGTTTTTTCGCTTCTTTATTTAAACAGATTAATTTTGTGCTGACTTTTGAGGTGACTGTGTAAACTGCTTGTACTTCTGCCTGCTGATTTTATTTGCTTTGAGCATTGTTTACATATAGCTATATCTTTTGCTGTTGTTGAACGATTAAATTATTCTGTGGTGAATTTTTATCCATGACTGCAAAAATAAAAAATATATTCGAATTAACAACAAGAATTTATATATCCCTGCAGGCATCAGGTAGTCGTGATTAAAATATGTAAATTTATAAACAATATTTTATATTTTGTGATGTTAGGCTGACAAACGAGCACTCAGAATGTTGGCAGTGACAAGCAAAGAATAGCATGCCATTGATTCACACAGTAGTACAAAAAGCTCGTATTTTCTAAGTCAAAAACTAAAACTTCCGGCAAAATACAAATATGGGGTTCTGAAACAATATATCCTTACCTGAATATTTAATTTCAGCTGTGTCACTGTAAGTTAAGTCTAATTTAATTGTAGTTAGAACTTAGATTATGTCAATCTCTGCTAAGTCACTATTTTCAAAATACCAATAAATCAATAATTATAAACTAACCTAACAGTTTAAATGACACTGAAAATCCAGAGTCTGGCCTAAGCTCAGGTCTTTTTACTACTACCTAAAATAAATATAATCAAATCAAAAACAGTTTATCAAAATTTAATGTCTAACCGGCAAAAACAAACAACCAGAAAGCTTACGGCTAGAAGTATCAAACAAGTGTTAACTCTAAAACAACAAACGATATTAGAAACTTATAAATTTAATAAATCCTCAAAAAGCAGTTCAAATAATAAAATATAAATTTATTTAACTCAAAACATTTACAAAAGTGTAATCAAAGCTTTATTTAAACAATAATAAAGAACAATTCAAAATTATCAACAAAACTTATTTAATCAAATTTCAAATATCCAAAAATTCAAGTATTCACAATCAATATAACTTTAAATACTAATTAATTCTAATACTCCATCACCGATACAAACTTTTAAGCCATTGTAGATCTTTACAAGAAATTCAACTGTCACTTAACCAGTTCTACTTCAATAAGGACACCTTGCTGTGTCTTGGATGCATACATTTTTATACTAAAGTGACTTACAGTCCTGAATGGCTTCATTTACATAGTCATGCAACAGTTTTAGATTTATTAGTTTACAGAGTAAATCAATTCATGTCATCCTCTTTACGAATTAATTATGTACTAAACAAAACATTGATAAGAGATCATTCTTATATTCTCACATCGGATCAGTGATAAACTTATTTAGATTAGATGACGTCAAGAACCAAGAGAGCTCATTCGGAAGACAGAATTCCATTCTGTAACACGTGATTGCTAACTACTAAGACGGAGAATGTGGAATGTGAGTTAACTCTTAAATTAAAATATAATATATTAACCTTTAACGCTCTAAAAGTAAAAAAATTATCGTTCTTTAAC
>AYEL01051231.1:0-42646 GCA_000484575.1 Olivierus martensii | reverse complement strand
TTTTTTTTTGTTTTTTTGTTGCAAAACATTAATTTTATTCCTTGTGATTTAATTCATCGCATTATGTATGTTTTATGTTAAAAATACGAAATATTAAACAATACATTTTGTATACCCGATTTTTATGTCATGGTGTTATTAGGAATATAATAACTACATTTCAATACATTAAATATTAATAAAAAAATCAAATAAAATAAAAATTTCTTTTAATTATGTAAATTTAATTATTTTTTATTTTTTAAAATAAAAAAAAAACATGTCAGAGAGAGAAGGGCCTCGAAGCTGCAACCTTGAGATTACGGGATCGGAATTTTATTTATAAGGCGCATTGGCACAAAGTAAATTTAATTATTTTTTATTTTTTAAAATAAAAAAAAAACATGTCAGAGAGAGAAGGGTCTCGAAGCTGCAACCTTGAGATTACGGGATCAGAACTTTATTTATAAGGCGCATTGGCACAAACACTCAGATACGTATTCGATATTTTTTGTTCTAGATTACATCAGTTCAGTTTCATCAAAATCGGTGGGTAGTCAGCTGTGTCCTCTCCTTGTAAGTCATATAAAATGAAGGTAACTTGATTATAACAGTATCATATGAAGATATGGACATCATTAGGTCACCTTAGCTCTAATAAACATATTTTCACTAGATCCTATTTAGATATGTTTCAGACCAAGACCTCCTACATTCTGATTGTATCTAGATGGCACTGAATTCTTTTAGCAAGGAAAATATTTTTATGTACAAAGCTCACAAGGAATGGTTTAAGAATCATGTATAAATATTTGTGGGATGTAAGGGAATGTAGCATTTATCAGTCCATGCTAGTGACTTACTCTGTCATTCAATTCAATGGTACAGAATATCTAAGGATACTCCTAGTGCAGGAACAACCAAACTTCATGTCACCACAAGCCACATAACAATCTCAAACGTTTCTGGATCAACGAGAGCTGCATCATTTTTTCAAGTAATCTTAACAATGGTTTCAAAAATTGTTTATTATATATTTCACATGTATTTATTTCATACAGATGCATATTTCTTTTCACAATAAATGAACAAATTACAAATATATTATTTTTTTAAATTAAATATCAATAGATATTTGCTTCATATTAACTATTCATTTTCATGGTGTGGAGCTACATTGAAAGTATCAAAGAGCCACAATTTGGGCACCATGAGTCTAGTGGAACAAATGTCATATATTATTGTAGCAGTTATTGCTGCAAAAGATAATGCAACATATCATAATCAGATAGATGATCATAATAATGTTAAAATGCTCATTATTTTCTCTGCTATTCACAGGTAAAATAATACATTCAGCACTACTACTGCTTGTAGTGCTGAATTTTATTATTTGACAGTCAATATTATGACTCATACACGTATAAGCAGTTCTCACTTTACAAGCTAAATCATTCCTGGAACAAACTCATTAAGTAAGAACTCAAATTAAAAATCAATTTCCCATATATATGATGTTAAAATCAAGGGTTCTGTTCTCAGCAATGCAATTTGACCACAATAATATTAAATAAAGATCAACAAAATCAATAGTATATGGTTAAACAATGATTTATTTACCTAAAAGGAAATATAACCTTTAAAATCAAGCAAATTATAATAATAAAGATATTACTTATTTCATATTAATGTTAAAGAATTTTTATTATTTATTATTATTAATAGATGAGGTTATTATTATTATTATTATTGGTGGTAAATGAGTTTTAATGCAGATGAACTATTATCTTAGTCACAATCTACGAATAGAAGTTATTTACATAATATGCCAATAAAACTAGAGGGGGCATTATTTCTCTTCTCAGTCACCATTTTGAATTTTACAATACCAAAGCAGATGACAGAGTTTGTTACAAAATTGATTATATTGTATAGCTATGTATATAGATTTAAATGCCTTTTTATGAATGTTTATAATTTATTTATTGCAATTCTCATATTTTAGATATTATTACTTTATATTTGAAAAAAACTCATAAACCGAGAACTACCTGTATATTTAAAAGTATAAGATTCTAAGATGATGGAAGTTTTTCTGGAAAAAAACATTTATTATCCCAAATAAAATAATTTGGGATAATTAATTTGGGATAATAATTTTTTTCCCAAATAAAATTAGTAAATGAGTTTTAATGCAGATGAACTATTATCTTAGTCACAATCTACGAATAGAAGTTATTTACATAATATGCCAATAAAACTAGAGGGGGCATTATTTCTCTTCTCAGTCACCATTTTGAATTTTACAATACCAAAGCAGATGACAGAGTTTGTTACAAAATTGATTATATTGTATAGCTATGTATATAGATTTAAATGCCTTTTTATGAATGTTTATAATTTATTTATTGCAATTCTCATATTTTAGATATTATTACTTTATATTTGAAAAAAACTCATAAACCGAGAACTACCTGTATATTTAAAAGTATAAGATTCTAAGATGATGGAAGTTTTTCTGAAAAAAAACATTTATTATCCCAAATATATAATTCTTAATTTAAATATTACCTATATAAACAAGTAACAAATAAATAATAACTTATATAACTTAATATGCAATATTACTTATATAATAAATGTTCTTACTTGTTATTTGATATTTTTAAAACAGTTTTAAAAATATCAATACATCTATACTTTTTAACCAACAGCATTTTTGTGATTAATGATAAGTAATGAATTATATGCTTTACTTCTAGCAAACTGAATCATTTGAGAAACTCTAAGTCTATTTTTTCACTAAAATATATTTTTCAAATAAATGCTGCTCTATAATAAATGATAGCATAAAAACAATTGCAAGATAACAAAAAGTATAACAACTTTCTCTCAATATATCATTTCTGGTGATGACGAATTTATTGATACAATTGTACTAATGAAAAACTAAAAAGATTTAATTGATCAATTCAAATTTATAACTAAATTTATATCACATCCTTTGAACTAATACTATATGAATTTTTTTGCCATCAGAGGTACTAGAAATATAGCTAACAAATGTAAATGAAATTTATTAATCTATTTGTTTAATAATTTAAATAAAATGTCATATTACATTGTACTGTTTAAATTCTGTATCCTGATCTAGATGTTTTTGCATGTCATAGAAAATTATATAAATTTTGTGATATATATGGAAATAATGATTGTAAAAATAAAACAATTGCTTTTTTCATTTCTTTTACTTCAAACAATTAAAATCAACAGTAAAAAATTAATTCTAGAAAGAAAATTTGGAATAAACATTAAAATATTATAACATTAAATAAATTAACAAATATTATATAACATTAAATAAATAAAAATCTATATTATATAATATTAAAAAAATTAGTTCCTCAGTGAAGCACCACAAGAAACAGCAATTTTGGATTTTAAATTTGACAAAAATTAACAACATTTTTGAAATCAATGTGAAAATTCTCTAAAATATTATGAATCAATTTTTTATGAAAGAATTTTTTATAGAAAACTGACAGACATTATTTCCAATCCCAAAATTATTAATCCAATTGAAAAAAATCTTTGATGAATGCAGAATCTAAATAAAATTCTAATAAAAATCTAAAGAAATTAATTTTAAATGATTAATTATGCATTTTTTTATGGTTCTTAAATATCTCTAACTCACAATTCAATTTTACTTTAACTGAATTTCAAATTGTTAAGGAAAATCTGAAACTGAAAAATTAAGGATTTTGCTTCAAGTTCCTAGTGTGTTATCTTGATACACAATGACACAATTATTATTATTATTATTATTATTATTATTATTATTATATAATTTATGCGATAGTTTATTCTTTAATGACAAGACATTTTAAATATTATATTTTGTTACAAAAATTTACACTCACCCACAGAATGTTAAGGATTAACTTATTAAAATTATATTTAAGCACATACCTTAAATCTAATGTAACTAATAAAAATCCATTATACTCATCACAGTGATCACATATTTCTTGTAAATAGGATAAACAATCTTGATTGTTTTTAACATAATCAACAACAAGAAATCCTAATAATATAAAAAATTTTTAAAACAATTTATCTAAATATTGACTTTTAACATAATTTTTTATGCTAAATAATTACCTCTTCCTTTTTTGTTTGGTAAAATTTCATTATCTGGTTGAAGTATATTTAGTAATGCAGATATTTTTCCATTTTTATTCATAGCTAACCATGTTCCTCCTTCTTTACCTGGTTGTAAATCTCTACCTGTAACAGTAATTTCATAATATATTTGAAACAGAATGATAGACAAGAAATGATTTATTGTAGTTTAATTTCTGTAATTTTTTAATTTAACAATTTACAATTGTTTACAATTACAACTTTTAAAAATTACAATTTGTTTACAATTATATAATTTTACAATTCTTTAACAATTTTATTTGTTAAATATCTTATGCTATTTGTTATAGAAAGACTGTTTAGAACACAGTTAAATGCCATTATTTGCAAACTATTGATAGATAAAGACAAACTGATCTATAATCTTTAAAACTGTGAATTAACTATGAATGCATTTTAGTAGTGTAACCTTATTTTTTTCCAAACATTTTATAGGTTTTTAATCAGTTTTTAAAATTTTATTTGGAAAAAATTTTAATAATTATGGCATTTATCATCAGATAGTGATGTTTAAGGTATAAGTTTTTTTTTTTATATAAATTATGGGCTTTTACACTACTTTTACAAATTAGCTTTTTACATTTACATTTTTTAATGGAATTAATGCTGTTACTTGTTATTTTGTTTAGTTTTATCAATTACCTTTTTGGTATTTTTTTTTATCATTATTGGGTCTTTGCTCAACTAAAAGTATCTATTACACATTATTTTTATTTTATGAACATTGTATTTGGTGCAGTTTGGCCCAGTTTTTATAATTAAACATGATTTCCAGGTTGCAGATTAATCCTGGTTAATCTGCAACCTGAAAGTGATATTTAATTATCAATGTTTTATCTTAGTGTGCTATCTGAAAGATTTTTAAATGTCCCAGATTCGTTTTTTTATTATATTTTAAATAATTGGCAATAAAAATTAAAATCAAATTAAAATTACAAATATTGCAATAATTTCCTGCTGCAAATAAACCAATTTCTTGTTTCCTTTTTCAATAAATATTAGAAAATTTGAATATATGTATGTAATGAAATTTATTTATTTTTTAATATTAACTGTATATTGACCATAATTCTGATTTTTTTAGTATTTTGCAGATTATCCAGGATTCATTTCTCAATTACTTTGGTTAATCAGTATACTGTAGTTATTTAACTTGTGATTTGCACTATATAATTTTACAATATATTTATTTCTAAATCATTTTGCTATTGTACAGTTTAAAAGTCTTGTACAATTTTTGAAATTTTCTACAATTTTAAACAAAATGCCATGTCTGTTTGTACAAAAATTTGCCATTTGATGTTCATAAACTTAAGGAATGCCTGAAATACATTTATAACCATTAGTTTTTGGTACTAAAAAATGAAGTAAAATCAGCTTACTATCTTATGTTTCTAAATTAATTAAATGATACACAAATACTACATTACAGTTTTTCTTCTATATACTTACTAATTTCTTGCTTAATTACTTTCTTTTGAACTGACTAATTAAAATGTATAATCTTTATGCAAAACAAATTTTATGAGCATAATATCAATCAGTCAATTTAAAGCATGAAATATTGAATAGTAGATAAACTGAACATGTATTGAAAATGTTTCATCATTTAACAAGCAGAAATATAATTTTAGTAAATTAATTTAGTTTTAATTTTTTTAAACAACAAGTTATTTAGAAATATTTTAATTTAGCACATGCAAAATAAATTCTGCTTTTTTAAATAAAAATAAAAAATTATTTGAATTATAAAAAAATATAACTTTATTTTCAAAAATATTAAGTATTGGAATTTGATTCTTCATAATGGAAAAGAATTAAGAATTTATCATAAAATGAATTTTGCAAGTTACATAATGCTATGATATTAAATCTAATACTGTTTCAACTTATCTTTTAAACTATCAAATATTGTTGCAGCTAAATTTATTGTTACTACATGTACTACTACAATTAATGGAAATTTTAATGATGAACAACAAATCTGTGTGTCATATTACTAGACATTCATTTTAAAACAATCCTGTTGTATATTGAAAAAAAAAATTCTAGATTTTAATATTCATAAAAACTTTTTACTGGAAACATTATTGAGATTATACTTGTCAGCTTTATCTTATAGAATCTATGATAAAGCTTAAACAAGGAGGCTTGAAAAACCTGAAAAATTCCAATGAAAACTTTTATAATAGAAAAAGAATTTGGTAAATGTACTAGAGCTTTTTTTATATCACTAGATTATCAAACATCAGCAAATTTCTTGAAATAATTTGTCAATTTGATCAAGAATATTTAAATGGCTAAAAAAGTTAAATTAATAGATTAATTATTGTTGTATATTTATGCATTTTATTATTATTATTATTAATATTATTATTATTAGTAATAAAAATCTTGCTGCAAGTAAAATAAAAAAATTATTTATACTAATTATTTTAATTTTCACATAAGCATTATCTATTTTACAATTAAGAATTGTCTTACCACTAATTATGTTTGGTTCCTTTTCCCAAAATGATGCTTTTGCTGTGGGACGATCATAAACTTCATCTCTGACATTAATAAGTATTAAATGATATCCTTTTGGACCAGGTGCTGTATTTACGTACACAAAAAGAAGGCACATGATACCTAATTATAAAATTTAAAAAAAGATTTAAATGATATATTTCAAATTTCCAATTCCAACAAAATATATGAAATATAAAAATAAATGTATTAAAAGTATTTCAAAACATATTAATATTTAAATCATAATTTTTTACATTATTTATTTAGTTTTAAATATCAAAATTGTATGGCGCATTGCTTTTATTGTTATCAGTACAAAATATTGAATAACAGATGCCAATTTATATTATTTATTAATATTTTAATAAAATTTTTTTTTTATTTAGATTGTCAGAAATGAAAAAAAAAATAATTTTCCTCATTTCTAAATAATTTAAAAATATTTTTTGAAATGAGGAAAATGACTGATATTTTCATTTCTAACAATCTAAATAATTAAATTTTTATTAAAATATTAATTATAAATTGGTATCATATATTAAATACTTTGTACTGATAACAATAAAACCAATACACTATACAACTTTGATATTTAAAAACCAAATAAACAATATTAATAACTTCCAAAAAATTATTTATAAAAAAATACGTTAAATGCTTATTGCCAATATTTAAAGTTTAATTTGCTATTAAGAAACTCATCGTCGTTATTATTACCTTATCTTCTTCTTCTTTCTTTTAATATGGAGGGTTTGGCCCTTATTACCTTATCTGCTGCTTTAAAGAATAAACTACAATACCGTACTGTATGTATTAAACGAATTAATTCGACCAGTTGTACAAGACGTTTGCATCAATGACCAGACGACATAAAATGCCACCTACCGTTGGTTTGATACCGTGAAATTCAGAGAGAATTTAAACATTAAATTATTATTTTCATAAATGATCTTTGATCAGATCATATATGTTTTTGATTTAAATTTAATTAAACAAAACATCACTTTTCTTTTGTTTATCTTTTTACTAGATATTATTGATTCAATCATTTTATCGCTTATTAGTTTTTCGCTTTCGAAGTACAGTAAAACCTTGATTTTACAAACTATAGGGGGCAAAACTAGTCCGTAAAATCGAAGTAACGTTTTTTTATAAACATTAATTAGCATTTTCAACATCCGTAAAATCGAAGTAACATTTTTTTATAATTAGCATTTTCAACATAGCTGTATAATTAAATGTGACTTATGCCAAAGTGTATTAATTTATATAGAGTATTTTAAATTAAATTAAATTACCTACATACATGTATATTAAATTTAAGTGAAAATAAAAATGACGCATTATGCAATAAATGAGTGCTTTATTTTACACGCACTAGTGCAGATAAGAAATGCTGGATGTAGCCAGTGTCGGATCTAGTTAGTGCGGGGCCCGATTGGAATATTTTTTGCGGGGCCCCTCATAATACGGCTTATATGTATAAATAAAATAAGTAATATTTATAAATAAAGATCCATTTTTGTAAGCTGGATTGGCTACGTACATCACTTTTCTTTTGTTTATCTTTTTACTAGATATTATTGATTCAATCATTTTATCGCATATCAGTTTTTCGCTTTCGAAGTACAGTAAAAACCTTGATTTTACAAACTATAGGGGCAAAACTAGTCCGTAAAATCGAAGTAACGTTTTTTTATAAACATTAATTAGCATTTTCAACATCCGTAAAATCGAAGTAACATTTTTTTATAATTAGCATTTTCAACATAGCTGTACTAATTAATGTGACTTACGCCTAAAAACTGTATTATTTTACATAGAGTGTTTTAAATTAAATTAAATTACCTACATACATGTATATTAAATTTAAGTGAAAATAAAAATGACGCATTATGCAATAAATGAGTGTTTTATTTTACACGCACATAAAAATGACGCATTATGCAATAAATGAGTGCTTTATTTTACACGCACCAGTGCAGATAAATGTTGGATATAGCCAGTGCCGGATCTAGTTAGTGCGGGGCCCGATTGGAATATTTTTTGCGGGGCCCCTCATAATACGGCTTATATGTATAAATAAAATAAGTAATATTTATAAATAAAGATCCATTTTTGTAAGCTGGATTGGCTACGTGGAAACCTTTCGGTTTTCCACTCTGGAGGACCCAGGTTCGAATCCCACCCCTTGAAAATATTTATCATGATCATGAAATCGGGCCCTCCCGTCGAGCCTCGTCGTCTACAATCCGGCTGATCCCTCCGCAGGGATGGACAGCAGGATTGGCTACGTGGAAACCTTTCGGTTTTCCACTCTGGAGGACCCAGGTTCGAATCCCAAAAAATATTTATCATGATCATGAAATCGGGCCCTCCCGTCGATCCTCGTCGTCTACAATCCGGCTGATCCCTCCGCAGGGATGGACAGTGTAGGGAAGGATTTCTTTTGCCCCATCAATTATTATTCTTATAGAAAGAAAACTGGGCTCATCTGATGACAAAAAACAAAAGGGTTAATTATTTGGATAAATTTCACCTTGATGTGAAATTTTGAACAATTTTATTTTTTATCCGAAATTGCAACCTAGTGGCCTAATTAGCACATATTAGGTTTCAAATATAACATACTGAAGAACCTATTCCAGAGAGATGTGATTAGGATTAATTAATTTATAACTATCCTGTACAAATTCACTCAAAATATTGAGATAGGGCTCAATGTAAAAAAAGTAATTGAGTGTGTGAACGTTTTCGGTATTTGTAATCTTCCGTAACTTCCTTTATTATATCGTACTATTTATACGTTTCGCGAATATTGAAAAACGATACATATAGGCCTATATTAAATTTTTCTTAATACATTATTTAATTACATAAACAAACACGGGGCCCCCTCAAGCGCGAGGCCAGATTGGACGCAATCGGTGCAATCGGCTTAAATCCGGCAAAATGATGCATTATGCAATAAATGAATGCTTTATTTTTCAAATGCTGAATGTAGCTGTTAGACAGTTTATGCAAATATTGTATTATTATTATTTATTTTATTTTTTAGCTTTATTTTACACGCACCAGTGCAGATAAGAAACGCTGGATGTAGCTATACTATGGACAGTTTATGCAAATATTGTATTAATATTATTTATTTTATTTTTTGGAATGGTGTTTATGCAAATATTGTATTAATATTATTTATTTTATTTTTTGGGATGGTGTCCAATGCTGGATGTAGCTATACTGTAGACAGTTTATGCAAATATTGTATAATTTATTTTATTTTTTGGGATGGTGTCCGTAAAATCGAGGTTTTACTGTAGTTAATCCAATGAGATGTATCAAAATCGAAATAGTAATCCCATGATGATTGCAGATACTACATAACCATTCTTTCTTTTAATTTGAATTTTAAATCGGCTATTTTTGTAACAACCTCCATATTATTAATTTTATCAATTTCAACACTTGTCATCATGCTTGTAAAAACATTTGTTGCCAGTTAATTACAATAGCGTAATTTAGTATTAACCAGAGGAAAATAGTAGCAACTTTGTGCCATTGCGCAAATGTTCATGCTCAATCCGGGATATTCACAGACTAATACAGATGGGACACTTTCTATATTTTCAATGATAACTTTTCAAAATGACGTAGCAATATAAAGAATCAATCATATTACTTCTTTAGAACGTAACATAGATGGTGCTACTAACAGTTAAACGTCATCAAAGCCAGGATATGATAACACAAAAATGGCTTTACTTCCTATATACAGTAATCGTTATTGTGAATACTACTTTCTTGATTTATTTCCTATTTTAAGAAGTTAAATGTATTTTTAAAAACAAAACGTTGATTTTTAATCGTGTTTTAGACTTTATACATTCGAAATATTTATAATACAAATTTGATAACAATTTCTTTCCGAATTGTTAAACATTAATGAAACCTGTGTGTTTATATAAATATATTCTATTTTCAAGCTTCGGAAAACAACGTATATTATATTAATATAATTTTATCGAAAATTTATATTTGTACAAACAAGTTATATATCAAAAATATATTAATGATATTAAATAATAATAATGAAAACATTTCAAAATAACTAATATACAATACATTTACTAAGCCTAAGCGGATGAGTTCTCTCACTCAATAGAAAATACGTTGTATAATAATATAAATTCCAATCTTCTTCTTCTTCCTATTCGATATTAGCAATAAAAAATGTCTATAATTAATGTAATACAAAAGTAATAATACATGTTACAAAATAAAATTTAAAAAATGCTATGTATATATTTTTTATTCACTGTCCTGTTTCACCTGTCCTCATTATTTACATGTTAAAATAACCTCGTTTAACACTGTTTCGTTTAGTGCTTTGTTTCCTTGGAACATATCCCCTGCATTAAACGGGGTCTTACTGTATAAGAAAATATGATAAATTCTGCAATTATTAAATTATAGTTATCAATATTTTCTCTCTTGTTTGAAAAATAGATTTGTAGCAATTGCATCCTTATGGATGATTTTCCTCTCAAATCAAATAAAATTTATATTTGATTTTGTTAAGTTTATTTTAGTATTGCCTTTAATTTTTTATGATTTTATGCTAAAAGCTATTTGAAAAATTATAATAATAATTATATAATATATTAATAATATAATATATTCAAATAATATATTATAATTATTATTATAATTTTTCAAATAGCTTTTAGCATAAAATCATAAAAAATTAAAGGCAATACTAAAATAAACTTAACAAAATCAAATATAAATTTTATTTGATTTGAGAGGAAAATCATCCATAAGGATGCAATTGCTACAAATCTATTTTTCAAACAAGAGAGAAAATATTGATAACTATAATTTAATAATTGCAGAATTTATCATATTTTCTTATACAGTAAGACCCCGTTTAATGCAGGGGATATGTTCCAAGGAAACAAAGCACTAAACGAAACAGTGTTAAACGAGGTTATTTTAACATGTAAATAATGAGGACAGGTGAAACAGGACAGTGAATAAAAAATATATACATAGCATTTTTTAAATTTTATTTTGTAACATGTATTATTACTTTTGTATTAAATTAATTATAGACATTTTTTATTGCTAATATCGATTTGTATTCATAAATCATTGATGAAAAAATGCTTAAAATTAAAAAATAAAAAGTTTTAAGTACAAAAGGCAGTAATTCAGATTGCAGTAAGCTATAAACAATGAAAAAATATTGATGAAAGAATGACGTTCTAACTTCAAGGAACTATAGTTTAAAGTGGCAACATTCAGGCTAAAACTAAAACGGGATAATTGTTATTTTTATTACTATAAGTAACATTGATGACCGATCATAGATATGAACTCTGACCGCAGCAGACTTTCATATGATCTGCACTGCACTGATATCAAACGCACTGTGATATGGCATATAAGTATCGATGCAACAAATTCCTGCGATTTCAGATTTATGGAAGAATAACGGTTTGAAAAACCCCACACCAAAGTGAATCAATAAAAATATAGAATTCGAAAAAAACGCATTATATCGAAACAGCGTTAAACGGGGCAGCATTAAGCAGGGTCTTACTATATAAGTAGCAAATTTGTTTAATTTTTATGCAATTTAATCAGAAATATTAGAGATAACTTTGTTCGTATCATTACAAAATCTATGTAGTAGTGTTCTTACAGATAGCTAATGTGTTTTTGTTGTAAATTTATATTATTATTATTATTATTATTATTATTTTTATTAAAATCATTCATATTTTAAAAATGTTTTATAAAGTTTTGTTGTGTGTTATGTTTTAGCATGTGTAAATATTGTTAAAATGGTAGAACTTGATCTTCAGCTAAAACTTTCACTTTCAATTAGACATTTCATTTGGAGGATTTAATAAAAAGTGTTCTCTACTTTTTATTTTGATTTTAATGAGAAAATATTAACTTAGGATTTATATTAGGATTAATATTAAATTTTCTGTTAGATTCAATGAGAAGTCAGAACAGTGTTGATTGATTCATTTCTGGAATATGTGTACAAAACGGGGGGAAAGAAAAAATCAAAGTCAGGAAAACAAATAAAAACTGGCAGTGCTAATATTTGGTAGTGATTAAAAGTGAAAAATTTTAAAACAATAATTAGAATAAACAGAAGTGCCATTATGACTTATGACCACTTATACAACAATGATGTAATCAATAAATTCTGTGATTGATCAATACAATTCACATGGATTCAAGTCCATGAGCAATGGTTTGATATACAGTAAGAATCCTCTTTGTGTCTGGTTCTTGTATTTTTATGTTAATCAAATTTATTACAATAAATTGGAGTGTAATAATAAATATTGGTAGTGGACAATACATAAATTTTGATTTCTTGGCATTTCTGACTTCTGATCTTTTGACTTACAACAACTTTTTAAACTTTGCCATAAGTCAAGGACTATTTGTGCTTATAATCATGATGCAGTCAATAAACCATGTGATTGATATTTCAATTTCCATTCACAAATGATCTGTTATACTAACAGCATCCATTTTATGTATGATATCATTGTTTTGTGTATTATGCTGTAATGAATAATGGTGGTAGGCAATTAGATGTAATTTCAAATACCGGTTCCAACCATTCCAAGTAATGGTAATTTTCATGGAATTAATAATTCCAAGAAAATTACCGGTACTTGGAATTAATAATTTCCTGCTAATTGGCTACTTGTAAGTATTTAGGTACTACTGATTTATAACATAATCATAAAAATAGAATCTCCATCATCTATATATATTTTATATATACATTTTGTATATTCATTAATTTTAAAATTCAAATCATATTTTCATTATTCTTTATTAATTATTAATACAGAAGAATATATTTTTTACAGTTAAATGATTTTCAATTGTAAGTTATTCACATAAATTTAATTATTTTTAAATGAATATTTTTATATATTTTTAGTCAAGAGAAACAAAAATCTGCTGTTATTGAAGCTCTAGTTAAAAAAGGAATAGCTTTATGTGATATTTATAAAAATTCACAGGAATCTGTTGAAGAAAATTTGGAATCCACAGAAAATATTTCGGAAGAAAAGAAAGATGATGAAACTGAAGTATCAAAAAAAGATATTGAATCAATAGAAAACTGTAATGGTGATGATATAACAAAAACAGAATGTGAAAAAACTTGTAAAGAAACATTTCTATCATTGAAGACAAATAGTTTAGAGCACATAAATAAAATTTATAATGAGTTACAAAAATGGATGGATATGTCAGATTCAAAGGTAATTATTTTAATTAGCTAATTAAATTATTATTATAATCATATTCTAAACTACTGCCTGGCTAACCCAAATTGTTTTGTGGGCCACTTGTGGGAACTTTCAATTTTTCATTGGACACATATTAGGTAAAATAATAATTAAAAATTAAAAATAATAAAATTTCATAAAAATCTATTTTATTCAACATTCATATAACTCTTTTATGAATGGCAAATCCATTATAACATTAAGTGTACAATAGGTGAAAGGAAGGTTGTGGGACTCCGATAATGTTAGTGATATAAAAATTACTTTATGAGTTGCACAAAATACTTGTTTTCTTTAGTTGGAATGGAATATTGTCTATTTTAAATTTCTATATTTATATCTAAAAAGTGAACTTTTATTTACTTTTTTTTTTAAAGATTAGAGTTAATTCAGCATTCTGATCATTAAAGGTCCATTGTAATTCTTATACTATCTTCATCTACCAAGGTAACATCATTATTTACATATAGTTATATATTAATTTATAGAAGATCTAAACTCAGGGATGATTATAAACTCCATAAAATTTAATAAGATTTCAACTAGGAGATCTTCCATGGATCTGCCTGTAGACACTCCCTTATTCTATTTATAGAATTTTTCATTAAAAGTGAAAAAGGAGTCATAGTACAGGATATCAGCTATTTCCATAAGTATATTATCATTCTCTACATGATCTATCATAAATTGATAAAAAGCTATACTGGTAGATAGATGAAGTTCCAAAGAAGGATATAGTTTTTCAAAGTCTATCACAATAATAGTTTTCATTTGCTGCTAGATTTCTATGTCTTAATTTTCTTATAAAATTCTCTGATGAGATAACTTTATTTGTGCACCATTTGGCTAAAGTTTTTTCTAGGTTAATTAAACAATAGGACAAACTTCAATTGGATTTTTATGTATTTACATATAACCAGAGAGTCTGGGTATTGCTGAGTTAAGAACTTTTTGACACTTCATAAAAGGAAGAAAAATCTTCTTACCTACAAGTTTATAAACTTTTGTTGTTAATCTTATTAGGGTCTGCATTCATTAGAGTTGCTCCAGATGCAAATATTGATTCTTGAAGTATGTCTGTATAAATTTCTCTTTTTAATAATACTAATTTCTTTATTTTCTCTGGTAAGAGTTAGGCTCTCTTCCAACTATTTTTATTCTTAATAGGCATGTCTTCTATATGTTTACATCAGTTTGATCCATAATCTTATTCTTGCTTATATAGCTCTTTTCTTCTAAAACTAGTTAGCCCCTGGTCACTATGTGCCCAAATACACTAAAAACGAAACATTTGTTTCTTATCTGTCAAATTTGAGATATTTCATTTATTTTATACATCCTTGTATATAATGCTTTTGCTTGTTTTTCCCTTCAGACCAAACTTTGAAATTTTCTTTATATGAAATTGGCAACTAACAAATTATCGATTTACCGATTCAGTTATTTAGGTAATAATTATAATTTTTATCTTAAAATAAAAATTTATAATTTCTGAAATGAATAAAATATTATTTAAATTCTGAAATAAATTAAATATTATTTAAATGTAACATTTATGTAGCCTCGATGCGCCAAATGCAAATTGAACTCTTGAGCTGGAGAACAACCAACATTTTTCGATCAAAAAAGCCAAATTTGAGTCAATAACAAAAAGAGTATGCAAACATAAATAGGAAGTAAACTATGATAATTTAAAGCAAAATTTATAAAAAGACATTTAATGGAAAGTAAACTATGATAATTTAAAGCAAAATTTATAATGAGATTGGGATTTGTTTAAAGCAAAATTTATAATGAGATTGGGATTTAGTTTTCTAAAAGACCTATAATGAGATTGGGTTTTCTAAAAGACATGATTAAAGATTCGAAGCGAGAGAAAATAGTAATGGCGATACGTTCGCATATGCGCAGAAACGTGGATTCCACATGCTTATTCCTTTATTACATATGATTCTCCATTTGATTCTTTCTTTCATTATAATCAAGTGATTCTAATAATTGCTCTACTTTAGATACTATGTTCATAAAATTACTAGCATTTGATAAAACATAGATTGGCCCTTTTTCAAATACTTTCTTAGCAAATGGTGGGATTTCAATATCATCTGTAATAATAAGAGAGAGTCCTGGAGTTTTAATTTGCATTTCCTATTTATTCCTAATTGCTTCTTTAAAATCCATTTATTTTTTTATACTCTCAAATGAAGAGCATCAAGAAATATGTGGATTAATCTCGAATACAGATTTTTCTATATAATAAAAACTTACATTAGTGAAAATCATGAAATAAAATAATTACAGATTGAAAAATGCTGATAGATTAAATAACAAATTAGTACCCACAAAAATAATCTGAAAATTTCTATAAAATTCTATTATTGTAAATTAAATTGTTGTGTTAGTATGGCAATGATGGTTTCATTTCTTCACACATGGTAATGATAGTGACAATCTTAAGGGGCATTAGGAAATATGTTGATTATTTCATAAAAATTGATTCAGCCTATCTTACCTTATAATTGAACATACATGCACAGGTGCAGTGATACCTCGGATCATAAACGTCTCGGTTCACGAACAAATCGGTCTACGAACACCATTTGCGAGCAATTTTGCTTTTTTACGAACGATGCTTCGGTTCACGAACACACACGCACGGAGTGTATGGAGCGCAAACGATGCTTCGGTTCACGAACACACACGCACGGAATGCATGGAGCGCACTTGACTCGCAGCGCACCCCTGAGCACAGCCTCGCTATTTACAACCAATTACAATATTTAAAATCAATTTGTAATAATCAATACCTGTCTTTAAACTTTCCTGCATAAACTTTCCTGCATCCCCTAACAAACAAAAGTTGTTTCATAAAAATCCATTCAGCCATTTTTGTTTATAAACGAACACTTGCACATAGGCATTTTAGATTTATAATATTATCACTGTATTTACATTATATGTATATATATTAGATATCTCTAATAATACACCATCATGTGGTCACTTAGCCTAATCAAAGTTTAATTTAAGTATATTATTGCTAAATAAGGTAATGTAAGCTATAATCAATATAAAATTAGAGAAAAATTAAAAAAACTTTAAAAATCTTTTAATATGAAATCTGAAGTTCAATAGTTTAATGAAATAATATACAGCAGAATACTCGATATCCACCATTAATTTAGCAAGTAAGCAGTCTTACTGGGTTATAATGGTTATGTGCAACAATTATGTGACTATTATGATCCAATGATTCAATGAGACTGCTCAGTTACCAAAGACACAATCGCAGTAATTCAATGATATCAATCAGCTAACATGTCACATAGTCTCTGTAGCCTAATGACATTGCTCAAATAGTGTAGTGTTAATCTTCCATCTTGGATTTTATATCAAGTAATTTACAACCAATTACAATATTTAAAATCAATTTGTAATAATCAATACCTGTCTTTAAACTTTCCTGCATAAACTTTCCTGCATCCCCTAACAAACAAAAGTTGTTTCATAAAAATCCATTCAGCCATTTTTGTTTATAAACGAACACTTGCACATAGGCATTTTAGATTTATAATATACAGATATATAAATACGTTAGAAATTAAACAGTTTTGAATTTTTAATTACTTATTTTTAATTTTTAATCTAATAATAGCTGTCATAAAATGATCATTTGTAGGAACTCCAAGAATTTTTTCCAGTGATATTCCAAGTTTAAAAGAATAAATCACGATTTCCGTTCATTCTTATTTTGAATTGATTAAACAAGTTATTTTTAAATTCATTTAAACAATAATGCTAGTTTAATAAACAATTTCAAATGCTAAATAATAAATCTTAAACTAATTAAATTAAAGATCTCCCTGTTGTACTGAAATACATAAATCTTATTGATTAACAATTACTTCACTTATATTTCCAAGTCTAATATTGGTAGAATCACATTCAGATTCCAATAGCTCAGCAAATACTTTTTTATTGATTCTTATTAAAGCTTTTTACATAAATTTTATAAACAATTAATAATTCCTACTTACAGATCTTAGCCAGCTTTTGTATCATTATCTTTACAGATTATTTTAAATCATTACTTTAATTATTTTATTATAATTCATGGAAAAGAGACTATTTAAAAATAATATGCAGAGAATTTGTATTTAATGCTTGATAAAATAATTTTATCCTTGATTCCATATATTCATTTTAAAATGACATCAGAAAATTTTTATTACCAGTATATTTCTATAAATATTTTTATTTGAGACAGGCCTGTACACTCTGTTGCAAAAAACATCTCAAGTTTGCTGTAGGCATATGGAACAGTTTCTCTCAAATTCCCTCAGTTGTTCATACTTCTGGTGGATATGCTGTAGAGGCATCTTGATAAACTACTTAAATAATGAAATAACAAAACCAGTTGAATATATCTGTTCTTTTGAATGCTGGGCTTTTCTTTTGTTTGGACTTTTTATATTGGCCCCAGATTCACTCTTCTCATGCACTCTCAAAACACACTGTACATTCATTGATAATGAAATTTTAACCTGTAAATGATATAATAGACTGAGATCCACATGGTGCCATTCTTGGTAGTGAGACTGAATAAATTTTTTTGAAAATTTTGAAAATTAGAATTTTCCCAAATTACTAGATTCTTTCCAATGTATACATTACATTTTGCAAAGTATCAAAATCAATTGAAAAAATATTTGCAGACTGACAGTCCATATGAGATCATTCATGTTACAAAATATTGTAATTTTCATAATTGTTAATTTCTAAAAATAGCATCATCATTTCATAGTAAAGTCATCACTGGTTTCGTGTCATGATGTGATATATGTAAACAAACTATTAAATTTTTGATTATATTTATTCAGAAAAACTTTTAAAAATTTTATTTTTATATACTTTAATTTTCGAACTTTGTGTCTGCATCCTCCTTTTTTTTATAAAAATTCGTATGCCCCTCATTTTCATAACAGTCTAATTTTATAAATACTTACTACTTACAATTTAATACCACAAAACAATATACCATATTTTGTATAAATAAAGTTCTTATACATAAAAAATATATTTATTATGGTGTAATAACTTTTAATACAATTAAACAAATCTTACAAAAAATGACAACTAGAATACATGTTTAATATAACATAATATTTAATGCAATGAGTGGACTTATTTTTCTGCATAAATTTTCTCAAATTGGGGGTGTCATTGAAGATATTGCTACTTGTAATTCTTTTTCAATCACTAAATGAGATTGATATTTTGTCTTTAAAATAGCTACAGCAGAAAGTTTCATATGTATTCATAACCCATTTTGCTGATTCATTTTTTTTTTTACAACAATTTTTGAATTTTTTTTTGTTTAGTTTATTTGTCTCAAATATTATGTTTTTGTTAATTCTTGCATATCCCCCCTTGCAATAGACTAGCATCCTACAGTTTTGAAAACACTGCTTTAATATACCATATTACTTCGAATATAAGCCGCAGTAGGATTTTAAAATTGGAAAAAAAATATGATTTTATAATAGTTATTAAAAAAATAAGAAACATTTTATTTACTTAAATAGGTACTAATATATATAATAAGCTACCTAATTTTTTGAGAATCTTCTTCAGATATACTATTACTTTCATTTTTTTTTTTTTTTAAAATAGTGCTAGATCTCTTCTCCTAAACATATTTTAATCAATCTTTCATCAATTCTGTTGTCATCCATTCATTCTTTTGTGCTCAAACCTTAGGAAAATTTTCCTTGGGTTCAGTTTTTTGTTTAAAATAATAAAAAGTGGCAATTTGTTTACATCAGCAGTTATAAACAGCATTATAATAATTCATGACTTTTCTTAAAATTAAAATATGGCCAGATTCGACGTGATTCTACAAGCTACTATCAAATAGCAACTGGGTTAAATCAGAAAAATACTAATGGGGCATCACTGAATAAACTGTTATCAATGGTTGTAATACTATGGGGAATGGGAGATGGGAGAAATAAGATGTTAAAACATTTGCTTTGAATTCAAGGCGCACCGAAATTTTACATCTTAAATATTGGAATAAAAAGTGCAGCTTAAATTTGAAGTAATACGGTATTATTCATCTGACTCCAGATTTTTATTATGCCATTTATTAAATTTTGAATAAGGATTTAACATATTCCTTCACATGACTATCTCTTTCTTTTATTTATACTAATAAATTTCTTAAAGATTTCATAAAATTTCTTATAGAAATTGTTTAAGGACTAACTATGCAATTACAAAATAAATATTAGAAGATAAATTAATAAACAATACTTGAAAAAAATGATTGTTTTTGTTATAAACAGAAATGAAATACCCTTAAGTAATAAATTCTGATCCCAGTATCACAGCATATAGTGAATAATATATTTTCAACTTTTCTCTTTAAGAAAAAAAAAACAAATTCAATCTGTCATTACAATTAACAATTAACTGAATTTTTAAATCTGTTTATATTATCATCATAATTTGCATATTATACATCCAATTAAAAATAATTCATAAAAAAATATAAATTTGTTTCTTAGTTGGAAATTATTACAACATATATATGAAAACTTGACAGAGAATGTGATAAAATTAAAATTGACATGTGATTTAGTAGCCATAAAAGTTGAAGAATGCTTCTGGAGGTCATATTTCATTGCCATTGTTCACATATTACTCCCACTAACACATCATCTCCAGATGAGTTTGGTCTATCCTAGCTTTTAACAATCACCTCTTTGTTTACAAATAAAACAAAAACTGCATTTGTTTTGACACTGGGAAAAGATTTAGGGCTCAGACCTCCGTAAATCTTTTCCCAGTATGAAATTCAATCCTTTGTTTGTTTATATAATTTTGATAAGAAAGTATCAAATTACGTAAAAATTTATTAAAAATCAGCAAAATAACATAAAAAAATAATTTTTTTTTCTGTCATAAAGTAGACACTTGTCAGAAATAAAAATTTTAATTCAATTGGAAGATTGATTAAAAATAGTGAAAATTTTTAATTAAAATGTGGACTGACAGTTGCTATGAAACTGTCACTTCAGGATTAATCATTTGTATATCTAGTTGGAAAGACAAACAAGTTTCACAGTTATTCCTATTTTTTAAGGGTACATTGTTTTTTGTAACAGTATGTATTTAAATGTAATGCTATATACAGAATATCTCCCATAGTGCAACTAATGTGTTTCAAAAAATTACTGTACTAACTTTTCAACGAAAGATGAGTTGCCTTATATGGTAAAGAGCTTATGGATTGCAAAGGTCAATTCATCCAATAGAATAACCAATTTCTACTTCATTCATCCAATAGCAATTTACTTTTTATCATCGCTAATAATTTGAAATGTTTGTTATTTTTTTAAATTGTTGAATTAATACTTTACATTTCATGTTTATGCCGTTAAATATTAAATTAAATCTCTAAAAATTAAATAAATACAACAAATGATATCATTGTCCTTTAGTATTTAGCAGTAATAATGGATATCACAGTTGTTTGTAAGTGAGGTAAAATATTGCCCAGTCAACCAGAAAAGTTATTTTAAATATATATAAATACTTTGGATGACAGAAATCTATTTGAAGTGACATCTTCAACAAAACTTAACTTGATATTAGTATTTATATCAACAATTAAAAGAATTGTAACTAAAGGAAGCAAAACAGCAGACAATGACCTTGAAATGGAAAACATGCCAGTTAAATTGTCAGTACTTAGAAAGAAAAGACATTTTAGTATTTATAAAGTAAAGATTAAAATATTTTAATCTAATTACTGTGCTTTTAAATCAAATATCAAATCGAAAGTGGTAATAAATTCTCTACTGCAATCCATTTTACATCACATCGTTTATCATTAACCCTAACTGTAAAGACTAGTCGATCATTGAGTTTTGCCTTGAAAGTTCTTTTTTAGTTAAAGGACTATAACTGAATCTGCTCTGGTTGGTGAATAATATATATAAAGTGGGACAATTCAGTTCTAAAGAGAATTTTTTTTACCCAACAAATAGAACTGAATAAATTTAATAATAAAATATAGAATGCCTATTAAAAGTATATATAAAGAAAAATGAAAAGTATAGTTATAGCAATGAAGCTGAATATTTGTGTCATTAGCAGTGTATATAGTTTACTAGATATTTGACACACATATATTAAATGTGTGTACAGGTAAGCCTTGATTAGTGTGAGTTCGAATAATGCGATATTCGATTAGTGCGACTTATAAAAATGATACTGTTTTTCAGTTACTGTGAGCAAATATTCGATTAATGCAAGTTGTAAGCATAGACCAGTCTTACTAACAAATGTCCGTCCCCTTTTATGATGTCAATTAACAAATTAATGTTAATTTTCGCTTAGTAAAACAGGATGAGGAGCAGTCCAAGAACAGTCACTTGGCTTTGAAGGGGTGAAACATCAGAAAGATGGGCTTCTTGCCGTTAACTGTTTAACATTACTATTATTCAGCCTTGTTATCGTATACTGTACATACAGTATAATACAGAATTTTCTCTTTTAAATTTTAAAAGTATCGAAATGGATGAAAGGAAGAACACTTTTGATTATAAAACAGGAAACGAAAAAAAGGAGAGGTTAAGGATTATGCTAGAGCAAAAAACGGATGTGATTGAGTGACATAAAAGTGCTGCTCAACATCCACTTTTGATATGACGGTTGGTTTGATGATGGTATCAGACGCAATTCCTGGTAAGTTATTAATTTAGATGATGAACAATGTAAAATATGAAAATAAATATTTCTTAAACAGTTAGTATTGTGATTATTCATCGTGAGATTGGCTAATGGCCGGAATCTCATAAAGCAAGAACCAATTACCATATTTTACATATAGTTAATACTTTGAATAGTGTGAGAAATTCGTGGGACCTATTATTCGTACTAATTGAGGCCTACCTGTATATATATTTATTAAAATAACATAGTATTTTTGTATTTAAATAATCATATAACAATAAAATTTCTAAAATTTATATATAATAAAAATTATAGTAATAATTTAAATACCAAAAGCAAGTGATTGTCATTGTTGCAGCCAATCACTGCCAGATAGTTATAAACTACATGTACAGTACAGTTTTTAAAAAATTTTTTTAAAACTTTCAGGAAATTTTCTTATATTAAGCAGTCAATGAAAAATATACTACTGCATTATGATGGAATCCTGCACTAAATGAAGCCACATTATGCGAGATATTCCTGTATAATCCATAAAATATTTTTAATTATCCGTTTATATTTTAATTGTTTAATAATTCATCATATTCTTATTCTAGATTTAAGTAATCTATAGATAGCTTAATATTATAATTTTTATTTTTTTCATTTAAAGTACACTCTATCATTAGATATAATTAATATTGTTAATATTAACAAATATGTGTGTTGTAAAACATTTTATAGGTAGCTCGCTTTTCTGAGAGACATGCAATAACTCACAAACATTATTGTCGAGCCCTTAAATTAATCATGAAACTTCAAGAAGAAAAACCATCATTAGAGAATGAAAAAAAGTGTATCGAGGTAATTTTTTATTATAATTAGAAAACTAAGTTTATATTTTATATTTGATTTTTTAAATATTATAATATAAATTAAATAAGAACATAGAAAAAAAAAAATATGATTATGAATGAAAATTTCATAATAATAAACTAATCTTACAAACAATTATAAGAAAAATATTATAATATAAATTAAATAAGAACATAGAAAAAAAAAATATGATTATGAATGAAAATTTCATAATAATAAACTAATCTTACAAACAATTATAAGAAAATTCCATAAAATGAAACATTTGATGATAAAATATTTAATAAATTCTTTACAAAAAGATTTCAATATTTAAATTTTAAATTGAATTAAGTCTTAGCAATCAGGCTAAGACTTCACTAATATTGGGAAAATTAAAGTTGCACATCTTTTGTGCCATTATGATGACCCAAAAGATTCGGCAATGTTTCCATAGAGATTAAGCAAATTTCTGATTTACAGTAGTTTTTTTTTTCTAATTCAAATGAAAACAATAGAAAGAATTCACATGAGAAATGTTTGAAATTGCAATGTAATCTCACTTAATCAACATTTAAAAAAGTTAATTTGGTAAATATTTATAGATTCCAAATAACAAAAAATTAACTAGAGAAAGATTAAAATTGTATTAAGGCACACAATAGTGCACCAGGCCAAGTTCGCATGGTGCACACTGTGTGTATATTTACACGAACCAACTTAAGCCATATTTGCCATCTCCATAACTTTGCTTCCAATTAAGCTAGTAAAACAAAAATTGTATATATTGTTAAGCTTTATTTCTTCACGATCCTGTAAAAATTTCAAGCTTTAATATCAAAGTGTCTAGGAGATAGAAGCCTCAGAAAATCACAAATTTGGGCACTGACACACTCATCAAAATCTTATAATGCTTCCCATAGATGTAGACTTGGAATTTAGCACAAGTATAGGTCTTAGGATACAAGTAAGGGAAAAATTCTGAAAATGCCAATTTTTCAATTATTTTTGTGATTTATGTACTTTACTCTAAACAATCGTGCACGTTGCATCACATCTAGCAGTGCGGCATCGCCTATATAGCAATTTTTTTAATGAATATATTGGTGAATATAATGAATATATCGATTATTACGAAATATTCTTGTGGTTTTGGCCAAAAACATACTTTACCACCTGTATCAAAATACTATTAATACAAAACGGATAATTCATAAACATCGGTTAAAAGGAAAAAATGACATTGCACGAAGAATTATTTAACCATCTTAGATTATTATCTTATTTATTTAGCATGTTTGTTTAATGTAATAACTTAACAAAAAGTATTGATATCTCATCAAAAACATAAATGTGAAAAATGACCAAGTTCTCTATCTCAGATTATTATTTATTTAGCATAGCAAAATAAACTTGCAAAAAATACTGATATCCCACCAAAAACAAAAATGTGAAAAAATGGGTCAAGTTCTATTTTACCAGTTTCTTTGGCCACCAAAAGAGTACAGATCAAAACAGGTGCCAAATTCCATTCCAATCCCAATATTGAAAAATGAGATTTAAATACTGAAATAAATTCAATACAGTGTCAGAACTTCAGGCTTTTATTTGGCAAGTTTTAATATCTATGATAGCTGGGTAATAACTTAATATAACTTAAATACTTACCAAGTAAAAGCCTGAAAGCGACAATGTATCAAATTTATTTCAGTATTTAAATCTCATTTTTCAATATTGGGGTTGGAATTTGACACCTGTTTTGATCTCTACTCTTTTGGTGGGATAAGAATTTTAACAAATATTGACTGATAAAAAAAATTAATAAATAATTTTAGCATAATTGGTTATATTTCACCATTCCTTACAATTTTTTTTATTTTGATGATGATAAAATTCTATTTTTGGCAATTAGAGAAGATTGCTTCTTGAATGTTGAAAAACATTTGGTCTGCAACTGCAAATCAAAATCCTACATTGCAATTTTTAATGTATTTAAATAATAAATTTACGTTTCTGATATTCCAAACATAATTAAATAAATATACAGCAATACCCCGAAGTTATGCGATAGATGGGTCCGAAGAAAATCGCGTAAGTCGGGGTACAACTTTTCATATAAATACGTATAAATTTGGTTTAATTGAGACCAAGGACTAACAAAAATACTAGTTTAGAAGAAAAATATTTAAATTTGCAATTCTTTATACATATTAATACAAAATATTAAAAAAATAAATGAGCGAGGACTAACAAAAATACTAGTTTAGAAGAAAAATATTTAGTTCTTTATTCATATAAATACAAAATATTAAAAAAATAAATGAGTTACATAAAAAATTATTCACTTTTACTTAAATATCACACCATAATTTCAGCATTGTTTCCATCTCAGCAATAATACCCTGACTTTTACGAATTACGCTAAAGTTCAAAAATAATATAGAGTGCATAATAAATTAAAAATAGGACAGGTCCAAGTTAACTTCCTCACAGTTTAAATATATAATGTTTATGCATTGTCTAATGCAGTGGTCAGCAACCTTTTTCTGTTTGCAGGTCAGAAGTAAAGCCTGTGAGATAATAGCAGGGCTACATTCCATCTATTGAACTATTGATATTATATTATATAATATAACTATTAAATGAAAATAATAAATAAACTGTAATTTCATATTTTATTAAGTTAAATAAAAACAAATACAAAAATTTTAAATTTTATGAGGCATGAAACTGTGGATTAAGTTTATTTTATTTGATGTTTATGTCATAATGGACATAACAATTAATGTGATACTTGATGCTGTTTGGCATCCAAAATTTTTTCATCATCCTATAACAAGCTGGATGAAGCCAGATGCAGGATGTTTTCTAAATGGCCATCAGTAATTCATGTTCTTAACTTCTTCTTCATTTATTTCATTTTTGAAAATAGTTGCTCATAATTAAGGTCTATTCAATAAATATGGTCTATTCAATAAATAACCGGAAAAGTTTTATAAAAAATACAAAACTTCAACAAAGTTTGTGCTTCTTTGCACTATATCGAGAATTCTTTCATTATCTTTTATGATTGTTCTTACTGTGGATTCCGGTAGTCAAACTTCTTTGCCAATTCACAAATTTTCATTCTATTATCAAAATTCTTGATAATGTTAAGTTTACATTCCAAAGATATCATTTTCCTTTTCTTACCAGGTGCAGGAAAATCAGATTTACTTCGTTTGGACGACATAGTTTTTAAGGGTTTGGAAAACATATAACAAAATGATCTTAACTTTCATCGATCATAGAATTGTAATCATGCACATAGAGTTTGCGTGAAACACGTCCAATGCATATCACAGCAAGATAGCATGCAGCAGTATTGCCAAACGAAAAAATCAAGAATGTGTAACTCCGAGTTCACATAAGTAGGGGTATTACTGTACCAAAGTAAAAACAAGTACGAGAATTCGTGCTTCTTTGTTGGTGGTGTCCTAGAACTATTATCAGATGGGCCTGGCACACCTGCCTCGCAAACGGGATGCTGGGAATCAGTAAAACAAGATGGTGGCACCCTTGTAGGTTTGCACCAATGTGGAGCAGTGGAGTGTCATTAGATTTCTGTTAGTTGAAGGGTTGAAACCAATCGAAATTCACTATCGGATGGCAGTTCAATATGGTGAAAGTTGTTTGAGTCGAACACAAGTGTACGAGTGGGCAGACAATGCGAGGCCACACACTGCTAGAGTCACATTAGATACCATCAAAGACTTGAAGTTTGTCTGCTTGCCCCACCCCCCATATTCCCCTGGTCTGGCACCTTCAGATTATCACATTTTTAACCTACTGAAAGAAGCTCTTAGTGGCTCAAGGTTCGCTGATGATGAGGAAGTCCAGGCAGCAGTGCATAACTGGTTAAGCACACGCCCCCAAGAATTCTTTGCACGTGGAATTGAGAAGCTTGTCCAGCACTGGCATAAGGCTGAATTCACATAAGCCACAGCATAACCATACCACAACTACAAAACGGTAGTCTGTTTGTGGACAGTAGGAATTATAATTATATTAATATAGAAATGCATAATCTAACTCAGACGGACCGCTAATTGAACTTCAACCACTTCAACCACCGGCTTCAACCACTGTCACAACTTGTGGCCGATATTGTTGCTACTTGTGGCATGGTTCTGTTGTGGTACGTGTGAGTTGAGCCTAAGTGCATAGAACTTGAGGGTGATTACGTTGAAAAATAAATAAGTGTTGTATTCCATTCTCGTAATAGATTCTTTAAAAAAAAAATATTCCGGTTATTTATTGAATGGACCTTGTATATAGTGCTGCCAAATATCAATGCCATTTTTTTTATATTAATTATTTTATATAAGAATAGTATACAGAAAATAATAACAAGTGTATTTAGCTTTTAGTATGATGATTTAATTATTGCAATTGCTAATTATAAAAATATCACACTCAAAATCAAGCAGTATTTTTTCAGATATTGCAGGCTGGGTATGTGCCATATTTTGTTTGGAGACTCCAGGCCAGATAATTTTGGCTGGGATGCCAGACCTGTCCAAATTAATCTGTTTAAACTCATAGGTTGCTTGCTTTCGAAATTAGTTAAGATATGTTTTATAAAGATTTTTGTAATGTCTATTTGAAACTTCCCCCTTGTATGATTTAATATACACACATTCCTTAAGTTAAACTTAATTCATATATAGGGTTACTAGATCCATATCCACAGAGTATTTTTTGATTGAAAAAAATATCTTAAAAAGAGTACATAGCATAATTAATAAGAAATATTTAACTTTAAATTATTAATCAATAAATATAAATAAAAGAAATAGTTTTTTTGCTCCAATTTCACAAATTACTAAATTACAATTGAAGGGTTTGGTGCTAGAACCAGTTAAGTCACAAAAAAGCACATTTCGAGAATAAGAATATGTATTTGGACTTACCCGATTTTTGCATCAAATATATGAAATTTGTCATACAACTTGTAAAAGAGGACGTAAATAACATGACAACAAAATATAAACCAAAATTGAATCATAAGTTATCACTGTGTTTTTTTGATATGATTCATACAATAACTCATTTTCAACCAAATTGGACTTAACTGGCTTTTGCACCAAACCCTTCAATTATTAAAGAAATCTTTACTATTATAATTATAACGCTATATATATAATAATAAATGCCCAATGGATAAATGAGAAAAATTGTCTTTTGCCTGAATATATGAGATTCTGACTAATTGTTCGGTTTAATCTTAAAGGATTACTGTTTGATAAATAAAGTCTGTTAGCAATGGCGTAATATTAAATACAATTCATTACAATAGCATTTTTTTACAGCTTCATGAATTATTATAAATTTATTATAAATTATCATCACAATATATATATATATATATATATATTGTGACGATAAAACCATTAAATTGTTATAACTCAAAAAGCTAAGATATATATTTCAAAAACCTATTATAAAATTGTGCAATAAAATGTGTTCTATTGAATTCAATAGAACACATTTTATAGAACATGAATTCTATAGAAAAACAAAAAAACAATATTTAAATAAACAAATAAATTTTCAAATTTTTTTGGTCTATTTCAAAATTAAAAAAGATGATTGAGAAGTTGAAGAGATGATAAAATTTCATTAGAATTGAACCAATAACAAACAATTACAATTTAATAAAATTTTTCTAAAATTTTGCCAAGTAAATACAGCCAGGAATAGTGTAGTAAAAGATCATAAGCCAGGCTACAATGTTTTAATCATTTAGAAGACAAAGAATAATGTTTTGAAAGTACTTTCATTGATTTGTAATAAATATAACAATGATTTTTTAATGGATGGATATGTTTTTATAATATATTATTAACCGCATTGGATTGAAGTAGTGTAAGGAAGCCGAACAACTTTGACCTGCAGGCAAAACTTTATCGACCAGACTGTACCTTTGTTTTAATAATATATTTTGACAATGCTTGTAATGATAAGAGGCCAGTTTAAGTAAAGATTTATTAATGTACATCTAATTATAAAATTGCAAATTTATTAAAATTTAGTTTATTCATATTATTTGACACATTCAGTTATAATACACTCAAAATACACATTCAGTTATAATAAACTCAAAATAATAATGTAATAATGACTATTGCTTTTTTCAGTGTGATCAACACTAATAAATTAATCCAGTAATTTTTATTAATTTAGAATCGTACTAATATAATAATAATTTTTTAAATGAATTTAATACTAAAGGGTTTGTATAAAAATATTTGCATGAATGTTTTATCCCATTAATTACAGCGTTTTACTGACCAAGAAAGTGAAATTACTACTATGAAAAAACAAATTAATGAACAAGAAGAACTAATTTTATTTTTTCAAGAATCTCTATCAGAAATTAGAGAAGAAAGAGAATTTGAAAAACAACAACAAAGGAAAGAGGTACTAAAAAGTACTATAGAATATACTTATATTTTTCAGAGATACCTGTTCTACAAACAAATATAATATATTCCAATCTAAAAGTAAAAATAATTGGGTGCAATTTGCATATGTGCTTTAATAAATCACACAGGCCTGCAATGAAAAACTTTTTTCAATGTTTTAACTGT
This sequence comes from Olivierus martensii, assembly GCA_000484575.1. Lineage (NCBI taxonomy): Eukaryota > Metazoa > Arthropoda > Arachnida > Scorpiones > Buthidae > Olivierus > Olivierus martensii. The sequence continues at coordinate 12,408 of AYEL01051231.1, read as the reverse complement.
TGGTGCTAAATTTGAAAAAAAAAAAAAAAATCAATTAAAATGTCATACTACAAATAATTGCCTATTTGGTGACTTTGCAACATTCCAGAAATCTGGAATTTTTTCAGAAATTATTAACAGATTATAAATATTAGTTTATTAAATCACATCAGTTAGTTGTGAGTTCAGTTATTATTCAGCTTTAAGTACAGATGCTAGTCATCTAATGTAATCTTTTTCAATAATTTTAAAATGTTTTTGAAGTCCTTTCTTACTCTTTTTAGGATTTATTAAATTTGAGACAATTGTTGTATTCTGAGTACTGTACTATACTATACTAAGTTGTAAATCGTTGCTAGCCCTGGGTTATCAACAGTCTTGAAAATATCTTTTACATTTGAGGGAAATTGTGACAAAGAAACATCAAAGAAATGTAATATCTTTATTAGAAAAATTTACCATGCTACTTTTGAGTGAAATAAAATTAATACAAGCTATGGGCTCCACACAATATTTGTTTTATTTTCATGGATGATTTAAGGAGGTAATCTAAAGATGAAAAGAAAGCTTTCAGATTTAGTATGCCAATAATATGGAGTGAGTCAAAAAAATCACTGTGACAACTGCTAATTTTACTCCTGTGATGGTTAAGGCTATAAAAAAAATTTAGAAAACCATTTTCTGTCCAAATTTTCTATCAGCTTTAATACCTGTTCCTCACAATATAGAAATTTCAGTTCCACTTCCACCAGAAACATTGCAAGATTTGCCTTGCCAAGTTTGATTCCTATACTGATGATGATGAATTTTAGTATAATATAGGAAATCAAGATCTCAGTTATTCACTTAATCTGAACTAAACAATTTAGTGATATATTTGGGATTTACCCAAAGATTCTGCTGAATTCTTAGACTTCGGATTATAAAAAAGACATTAACAGCTGGAACATTAAAATATTTGTGTAGAAATGAAAGAAAAGCAGTAACACTCCCCACTTTTCACAAGCACATGATTTAATTTATTGTAGTGATATTAATAATTTGATACAGAAATTTGACATTGAGACAAAGTGAATGAATGGAGATTTTTGTTGACTCTTCTAAAAGAAGTCTATAAGCTATTCTTTTACACAACAGAAACGAGTATACCCTTGCACTTATTGCTCACTTGGTTCATCTCAAAGTAAATATCAGAATTTGGAGTTGATTCTCACAAAGATATAAAATGATCCTTGCTGAATGATTTATTTAGACCTTAAGATAATGTGCCTGTTTCTGAGGCACTAAGGAGGATATACTAAGTTGCTATGTTTCCTTTGTGAATGAGATAGCAGAGTAGAGTCAACATTAGAGCAAAATCTGACTGGAAAGATCTCTAGAATCTGGAAGCAACAATGTTTTATGTAAAGATCTTGTTAATCCAAAGAAAATACTTCTACCACTTCATCATATAACAACAGTTTATTAAGGCATTACAAAAAAGTAGAGAATGCTTTAAGTACTACTGCAAGAAGTTTTCCTAGCCTGTCAGAAGCAAAATTAAAAGAAGATATTTTTGTTGGCCTAGATATTAGAGAATTGCTTTCAAATGAAAATATCTTTCAAGTCTCTTTTTTTTTTATTTCAGTCTACAATGACTAAAGTGGAAAAAGAGTTTTGGAATGCCTTCAAAAGTGTGGTTATTGAGTTCCTTGAGAATAATAAAGACTTTGATAAACAATTGTTTTCCAGTATATTTTTGAAAACATACTGGAAATATTATTAAAATTCATTTCTTGAAATTTCATTTTTCTTTGAACTTTACTACTTATAATGCTTTGTTTTACAAATTTATTTTATGTAAGTTATTATTATTGAATAAACTGTTAGTCTTGCTAATTGTTTTTGTTTTGTGAGGTTGGCTAATGGCAAAACCACATGTAATAAATGAGGAACAGAGAGAATGTTTCTATGAAGACAGTAAAGAGATAAAAGAGAGATACTAAGGCTGATGAAACATTAATATGATCGGGGATTATTTGATGTTGCATGGTGAAAATCTGGAAGTAGTGCACAAAGAGAAAAATAATATGTGCAACTTTTCTGGCAAAAAAAGGGGCTACTAAGACTTGACTAAGGTTAAGATGTAAATAATCAACTTTTACAGTTTTTATAAAAATATTCAGAACTGGCACAAAGTAGATTTCACATGGTAATTTTTCATTACTAATTTCATTCAGTTGTGAGGTCCGCAGAACCCACCATATTGTTACCATGGAAACGAATTAATTTCTTTGTAATTTACACAAAAAAGTTATGTTAATCAATTTTATTATTATTTCAATATTTGTATAATTTATAACATTTATTTGTAAAATTATTACTTTATTTAATTTTGTATAATTTTATAACTTTGCATGATTTTTATCAGTTGAAAGCAAAGGAAACGACATTTAGCTTCCTTTTTGATTCACTTTATCTAAACAGTCGGGTTGGCAACCGCCTGGATAAGGAACAGATGTCATAATATGTTGGACAACCAATGAGGAACTCTCCTTGCTAACGGCTAAGATTTCGACATCAAAGTGATGTCACTATGTGACTCAGGAGCTCCCCCTTTGTCAACAGATAAAAGGCGAGGGGAGAGGCGGAGTCGATGATGAGTTATCAGGATTACCTAGCTGAAACTTAGCGGGAGAAAGGAAAGATCTCTGAAGGAGTTCCAAGTCCGACTCATCCAGGTATGTAGCACTAAAGGAGTGATACTTAAGTCAACCCGACTGCCGACTGCATAACTTACGAACCATTTTGCTCGTTCGCCTATTTTAACACAACTCTCGAACTATCAGTACGTTCGCAAATCGTCAAATTAGTTAAGAATTTTATAGATTCAAATCGACTCCTTTGTTTTCTTTAACATTATAATTATTTTATTTCTTATTTGTTAATAAATGTTATTGTTTATGTTATATATATACATATATATCTCTTGTCTGATTGGTGTCTTTCCTTCGACCTGGACCTCTGTGCCTCTTACTCATGCTAGCCGATAAAGGCCGCTCGGACATATAAACACGTTAATAAATAACTAACGTGACCATTAATAAACACGCTTGCCATCATTCAGACAACATTAAAGTATCTGTCGTCCATCATTCGGACGTTTGTGTTGAGACTTCACGGAAAAAGGTCTCTGGTGTCAGGAACTGATCGCTGACCATCAAACAACAGCGACAGCAGCCTCACACAGTCACATATTATAAACATAAAAATATCAATGCAAGTTAAGAAAAAACTATGTGATGGAGTAAATGTGAGATCATTTTTGCATATAGAACTCTTAAATTCTTATAAAAGCAGCATATATTTTTTAAAAAAGTTTTTATGATCCTCAATTTTGCAGGCCTGTGTCTTTAATAAAATAATATAGTAAGATATATTATTATTATTATTATTATTATTATTAATTTTTCTTTTCACAAATATGCTCTATGTAAAGTATTGTTTATATAAATTTTTTATATTAAAATAAAATAAAAGATCAATAAACTTAAATGTCAATTATTATTTTAGAATTAACTTTTAAATTTTCAAGAATTTTTAGTTTGTTCAAATTATTTATTGCAGTTATATATTATAGGTAGAAGGATTACAACTTTCATTGTCTACTCGAGATGAAGAATGTACTAAAATGAATGAAGATTACAAAAAAGTAATGAATTCTAAAATCATAAATAATTCATTTTAAGATCAGATATCTTTTCAAGTCAAAGCAATAAGAGAAATTTATTATAAAGAAATGCAAATTTGATTAGCTTATCAATAAATTTCAATTATTTAAAATAAAAACTGATCTAACATAATTATTTTAAAAATTATTTTAAAAAATTATATTAATTGCCAAAACTGATGATGATAAACAGTTTTTAAAATTTCAAATATATTATAATCAAATTAACTATTTTTAAATTTATATCTGCAAATAATTGAAAGCTTTAATTCTTTTGTGCCAAAACAGCTGATTTTGGATTGATTTGACGTCATGTAAGATATATTACATTTTTATTATACTTAGTTGTTGGTAATTTATATATCAATAATACGTAATCTACTGGAGTGGTGATTAATCAGGCTATAAACCATACTGGATTTTAGATTATGCCTAACTGTTGATTTTTCTAAAATATGAATTCATGATAAATGTGTAAAATTAATAAAATATAAATAGAAAATAATATTTTCAGAAATCTTTATGTATTAATATATAGTTAACTTTACCAAAGACACAATAAGTCAAATCTGTGTTGTTTTAGAGATATAAGAAATTTTCTTAGATTTTTTTTTTTATTTTTACTGAAAGAAAATGAGAGTTATAATATACTAAATATTGTTTACCAATCTATTAGTCTTTGTATCTTCTATTAATAACTTTTCAACTAATTTGCAGATTGCAGCTAATGTTTAACATAATCTTATTGCTGCATCATTTAACTGTCTACCTTCATTCATTTAAAAATGGTAGACACTTAAATGTCTGGCATACTCTCTTAACATATTCTAATTATTTATTGAATTTTTGGTACAAGTTTTGAATAGCAAAGACTAACAAGAATAGTACTAATTTAAAAATGTCATAAACAGAATAAATTTTCCAAACAAAAGATACTTCTATCTAGTGCAGGCAATAAAATATGGACAATGAAATACAGTCGATTCTCGCTATTCACGGTAGTTACATTCTGTAAATTCTTCGCGAATACTGAATTAGTGAATAATGAAACATTGTGCCTATGGGAAATATAGAGTTAGGTTCCTGCAAACTTTTCTTCCCAACATTTTCATACTGAGTTTATGTGTGCTTTTCTGTTTACAGATACCTTATTTAATTTTTATTACATTACTTACAAATAATTACAGTATATGCAGTGTATAGTACTATATATGGTATTATAATTACAGTAATCTTTATTTAATTTTTTAAAACACTAACTATGTCATAAATAAAATCTTATTTTTGATTGATAGTTTTTTGATGTTGCAAGATGTTTGATGTGACAGCTGACACATTGTTCTTCAGAACTGCGTTGAAAACTCTGTCAGCCTTGTTTGCGTCGCTTTTTGCTTCAGATCTTCTAAAATTTCGGCATAAGGAGATAATGTGCAGGAAGTTAGGCACCTAAATTTGAGGCTGCATTCAGCATAGGGTCACATTCTTCTATTGGACCTGCAGACGATATCAACAGGCTTTTGGCCTACCTCTGTGGAGTGAGCAAGGATAATTAGAAATTTTCTGGCAAACTGATTCAGAGATTACATTTAGTAACAAACAACTTATTTTTTAGAGAGGGAGAGAGCAAGAGAGTTTACGTTGGTAACAGTATTTTCACCACTCAGCGGGAGTCCACGAATAAGCGCGAAAACTCTGCGAATATCGATTTTGTGGTTACAAATAAATTTTTGTGAATAGTCGAATACATAAATACAGAATCTGCAAATAACAAGAGTTGACTGTAAAAGTATTTTCACCATAGTGTGCTTAAATTGGTGCACATTGCTATCTTGAATGCTGTACAATTGTTTCACACAATAGCTGGATGTGTCATATGCAAGAATATGAGTAAATGATAATTATAGTTTACAAAAAGTAAAATGTGAATGTATTAAATTTTTTTTAGAAATTATAAATAATTATTTTATTTCTTATATTAAATTTAATTTGAATAGAAACACACAATAAATTTACTATATTCACACTGAATAAATAAATTTTATTATAAACCTTATTTTAAATTAGTAAAAGACTTACAACTATAAGAAATCACAACAAGTATAAACAACTGAGTTCCGCTGCTTCTACTGACAAAAGAAATCACAAGTACTTGAAGCAGGATAAAAACACTAATTTATTATTAGATATATATAATATGTACTACATATACTAATAATACAATTGTTTTATTAGTATATTATTAATATATGTAGTGCATATTATATCTAATAATAAATTAGTGTTTTTATCCTGCTTCAAGTGCTTTTGTGATTTCTTGTGTTATTAGAAGCAACAGAACTCAGTTGTTTACAGTTAATTTGAATAGTTTTTGAATAAAAAAATTTGTGAACATTGCAAATCAGCTAAAATTAAATAAGCATGAAAGATTTAATGACTTTATTTTGCCATTAATTTTTATTTGTAACATTATTTTTCTTGAAAAACAGATTTTTAGTATTTTGTTTTATCAGTTATATTTGATTTAAATATATACACTTATGCTTTATTATTTTAATATAATTGATTAAGAGACAATATGAGCATATATTGCATTAATTAATGATATTAAAGTAGATGAACAAAATGAATTTCTTACTACAGGCATATCTTGCTTTAATGTACTTTGCTTTACAGCACTTCACTAATATTACACTTTTCAAAATATTGAGATATAAGAAGATCCAGAACTGAATCTGGATTTCCAAGATGATAAGCTAATGCTTTATCATGTGGCCATCCACTATTTTAGGCTTAGATGTTATTGGCATTTGAAGAATGACAATACCATAATTTTAGGTTTTGTTATTGCATAATAACAAATGAAAAAAGGCTGTGATTCACTTTACAATAGTGGTCTAGAACATAATCACTGTAATTCCATAATATGCCTACATATTAAAGTCCAGAAAGAAGAGCACATATAGCAGTGACGTTAACTAACAGATTTTTATTATAAAAGTAAGAACATTTTCGATGCTCAAGACACCATCTTCAGTTACAACAAAAATATATATACATAACACTTAAGAATACAAGTAGTTCTAAAATAGAACGGAGTTCAAAAACGTAAAAAATGTATCTTATCGTAAGGATCTGTATTTAGCAGAGAAATTGCAAATACTCAAAAATAATAAAACATAATGTTATTAACATTAGGCAAGCCGACGGGCTTAGTACAGCTTGGAAGTATGCCATTATGAAAGAAGTATAACCTTTATTATTACTCCCCTCTCCCCCTGTAAGAGTAATAAAGGCGAGTTTTTCGAGTTCACGAACTGTTTTATGTTTATAATTTTTTAATTCTGTAATATTTGAATGTTAAGAAATGTTTTTGAACTCCATTCTATTTTTTATGTTCTATTTTAGAACTACTTGTATTCTTAAGTATTATGTATATATATTTTTGTTGTAACTGAAGATGGTGCCTTGAGCATCGAAAATGTTCTTACTTTTATAATAAAAATCTGTTAGTTAACGTCACTGCTATATGTGCTCTTCTTTCTGGATTTTTGTTGTAATAAGTTAAGCAGTGTTTTTAATTTTGTCATTTATGCCTATATATATATAATAAATTTATATTATTTGCATGATGAACATCCATTCTCTAGTTTTGATTGAGAATATTGCAGCTGATATTCTTAATTTAAATAGTTTATAATTAATGTGATAAAAAGATTAAAAACAAAACATATTTTATATAAACTGTTGATTTTAATTTAAATTTTTAATTCTCAATTTATGTTACACCATTTTTAATATCAGATAAGTTAGTGTAAATATGCTTCTCAGCAAATTTCAATATAATCTTGATTTATATATATCCATATATAATATAATTTTTTCTTATAAAATTAGAGTGCGTGCATATGAAATTCAACTTATCAATTCAATTTTATTCTTTGTAGACATTAATGGAACTTGATAAAGAAAGGAACGATTGTTTTAGATATAAAACAGAATTATCTGCATTAAAAGCTGAAAATAACCACTGTACGAAAGAATTAGAACAACTAAGAAGTGATAACATAGAATTGAGAAAGAAAGTAATTAAACTAATAAAGTAAGTACAGAATTATATAAATGCTTTGTATTTTTAACAAACATTGAATGAATTATAAAAATATATTTAATTCATTTATTTCAAGGATTTAAAACTTTAAAAAGCTATAAATGAATTAGTCTGAATTTATTATGATTATTTGTATTTTAATTGTTAAAACACTTAATTACAGCACTATTAAGTTGTCCAAAAACAGTCTACTAACTAAACTTTTTTATTTCGAGAGAAATGTTTTTGGCTGTAGCACAGCCATCCTCAACTCTAACACTTTTAACAGTCTAGAACAAAATATGTTCTAAATTCCAAATCACAGGTCGTTAAGATTCTAATACAGAAATTTTTTAAATTTTCAAAAACAATCTTTTTAAACGATTAATAGCACAAAACTTAAAATTTGGGGACATTTACAGAAAACATATTTAATAAACTATACATTTAATAAAATTTAATAAAAAAAAAAAACAATGCAGTAAAGTTCTGTTTTTTATGCCCTAAGTTTAAGGCTAGGCACACTCATGTTACCTCCTTAGAGCAAATTTCCATGCATCTGAAATTCTCTCTTTTTCTTTCTCATTAATTATGTCCTCTTGGTGACTTCCCTGGTATATATGACCTATGATTCGGAATTTAAAATGTCTTTTGTTCTAGACCAGTGGTTCTCAACCTTTTTCCTGTCGAGGAACTAATCAGTGGTTCTCAACCTTTTTTCTGTTGCGGAACACTTTTGAATATTTTAAAATTTGGCGGCACACCTAAATATTTTAAATAATAATGTAGATTTAACAATTAATTTTTATTAACAGATTGTTGCATCTATTCTTATTTATTACATTCACAATACAGATATAACATCAATTATAAAAATAGAAATATATTAATTACATTTTAACATAACAATTAAATTTTAATGAGAAATTTGAGGTTGATGGTTTTTAATTATTTTACTTATGTTAGGTAGCAAAAAAGACAATGCAACTCTAAGTTCATGTTCAACGTTGACAAGTTTCGATTTTTTTTTAGACTTTATATTTGTTAACACTGAAAATCCAAATTCGCATAAATATGATGTTGAAAATTGAAGCAAAATCGTTAAAGATTTACTATGACGGTAAGTCAAAAATTATCTACACTTTTGACATAACTCTGCCTAAACTGTGCACACTGACTTCTGCCCATGCTTATTTTATTGTTATACTGTTGTGGTCATGCTATGAAAGTTTGATCCTAATTCCTCCATTTGTCTTCCTTTCCTTGCAGATCGATCATGGCTGCTCCATTAGAAGTTTGCACCAAAGAGGAACAGCGAGCAGTGATCCGATTCCTATGGTCAGAGGGTGTCAAAGGGTCAGATATTCATCGCAGACTATCATCGCAATATGGGGAAGTGCACTATCACGAAAAACTGTGTTCTTGTGGATCGAGAAGTTTACGAGTGTTGTCTTCTGTAGTGGAGGTTGATGGCCGTCCTGCTCCCTCTTCATGCGTTACACTTGTTCGACCACTTTTAAACTTCTCGATCCACAAGAAGACTGGTCAGAGGGTGTCTGACCCTTTGACACCCTCTGACCATAGGAATCGGATCACTGCTCGCTGTTCCTCTTTGGTGCAAACTTCTAATGGAGCAGCCATGATCGATCTGCAAGGAAAGGAAGACAAATGGAGGAATTAGGATCAAACTTTCATAGCATGACCACAACAGTATAACAATAAAATAAGCGCGGGCAGAAGTCGGTGTGCACAGTTTAGGCAGAGTTATGTCAAAAGTGTAGATAATTTTTGACTTACCCTCGTAGATATAGCAGGGAAATCTTTTTGAAGTGATATCCAAAAAGCATCCAATGAAATTTCTGAATGCTGTAATTTAGCATTTCTGTCTGTCAATAAACAAATAAGTTCTTCTTCATTTAATGACAAATCCAAAATGGATGTATTGTTTACTAAGAATGGATTTCTTATCCAATCATATTTTTCTAATTGCAATGTTGGAAAATATTTTTCCACTAGTTTAACTATTGTTGATTTTATTTTATCACAGCAGTGTTTCGGAATATTGTCAAATTTATCTAAATTACCTTTATCAGCTTTAATTTTCCAGAATAAAAGTTTTTTTTGGAATCCTAACAATTTATCAGTAGAATTTAGGATATTTTCATTTGGTCCTTGCATGCTTGTATTGAGACTATTAAAAACAGTAAATATATCTGACAAGTATGCTAATTTAGCACACCATATTACGTTTTTAATACATTCAACTAAATAATACAGAGATTATATAGTTCGAATATTTTTTTTAATATTTTTTTATAATAAGCTTTAAGTAAATATAACTTTTATTGATTGATATAGATTATCCCAGTTTTTATTAAATGAAAAATTTCCATTGCTTTTATCAAATCTAACTTGCTGTGTAGATCTTTCTCACATAAACAGTTTAAATAAAAGATAAATATGCAATGAAATTAAAAACATGTTTCATAAAATATATATATAATGTGAAAACATTGTTAGAATAATTTTTAAATCTTAGGCCACCACTCCATGACAAATATCAAAATGATTGTTAGTGTTTGTAAATTTTTATGAAATAAATATTTGTTGCTTATACAGTATTTGAATTTATTTATTTAAAAAAATGCTATTTAAAATTAAATCCAATTAAACATTATTTATCCATAATAAAATTCATAACATTAAAATCTACAGGATGGCCATAATTAAAGAGGAAGTGTTTAAAGCTCGATAGCCAAGAATTTGTTGAATTCAGCCAAATTTGGTGTACATACTATCCAGACTATGGGAATTCAATTTCGATAAAGAAAATAAACAGTTCTGAAATGCACCACCAGGAGGAAATGCCACTATATGCAGAATTAATATGCAAAGTCACACACACAAACACTAATTTATTCAAGTTTTAGTCAACTGACATCATTGAAATTCGATTTATAAGCCTATACCGAAGTGGAATGGGTCTGATACAACCTACTAGATGTTGATGTGATTGTTATTTTATGCAATGCTTTTCATAAAGCTTTATTACCAAAATAATGGTAATGCTTCTGTTGCACTTTGGTTATTCCAGACACAAGAGCTTACAGAAAGGCCCCATGACTTTTTTCCCAAATAATTTGGGAAAAATGATCTCACACTTTGAAAAAATTGGATCTTTACAAGTGCAACCAGGATGAGGACACAAACTAATATCAAATGAAGAATCGATCATGTTGCAACTGCCATAGTAGAAGCTACAGATGTTGCACTCAGATGTAACACTGCTCAGGCAATATCCAGGAAACTGGATATGCCATATTCAACTATATGGAAAAATTCTGGCAGTCCTGAAGTTTTCCCTTAAAAGATGACCTTAGTCCAATAAACTGCTTCCAAATGATACAGAAACTCACTTGCACTTTACTCATCTGTTCCTAGCTCAGATGGAAGTGAATGATACATGGCCTTGAAATATCCTATGGAATGATGAGGCCTGATTTTATCTCAATGGCTCTGTCAATATACAGTAAAACCTGTCTAACTTGGAGACTATACAAGCCAGAAACCTGCTCAATATGGAAAATATTTTTATTCCCAAACAATTTTCATAGAAATATCAAAGAAAATATCTGTAGACATTAAACTTAAACAATAACTGCTTGAAGTACTTTCAGAAAAAATCTATCGTCAGCACACTATATCGTATATTACGGAACGGAATTATGTATCGAACATCTTAAGAACTTATACGATATTCTTAGAACAAATTCAAAAATTTCTTTTAAAATTAATAATTAACGATAAATGAGTATAACGTTTTAAACAATATTACTAGAAAAAACTTAAAGATTATAAAATATTTAGATGTTACAAGTAATAAATGATAAAGCTTATACTAAAATCGTTTACTTCAGATTCACCAGCATGGCGCTATGTCGTAAAACGTTTTCTGGGGCCTATCATTAGATCTTCGTGTTTTTCTCTTCTTAGAATTTCAAGCGCTTCTGCTAAATACAGATATCCTTCGCCATATGCAATCTCACTTTACGCGTTTTCGCCATATCACGATTTTTAAGAGATTAACTTTTTAAATTAAAAAAAATTGTCTCGTGGATGAATTGCTCGAGTACCACTCATCAGAGTTCAATAAATAAAGAGTTTCTAGAAATGGATGAATGATGAATAGGGATTGCAATATCGGACCAAAAGTTCAATATCGGTATTCGGTATTTTTTAGATCTTAATACCAGAATATCGGTTTTAATACCAGTAGTAGGAATTTTAAAAAAAAAAAAGAAAACACAGGTGTTTGTTTTATTTGCCAGTTTTAATAGAGAGAGTAATTATCACAAAAAATCATTTGTAACTTATAAATTATAACAGTATATAAAGAATCACAAAAAAGTAAAAGAACAAGGAACATCTTATTTACACTTTTTTGTGATTTAAATAAATATCACTATTCAGTCTGTTGTATTATTACAAATTTTTGAAATGTGATCTTAAAAAACATAATTCATCAATTGTACTGTCATTAAGCCTGGAACATAATTTTGTGCAAAAATTACCAGCTGTTGAAAATGCTCTTTCAGCATCTATGCTAGTTGGTGGTACTGTTAGCAATGCGCGA
>AYEL01051226.1:0-12831 GCA_000484575.1 Olivierus martensii | reverse complement strand
GACAATCTTTGAGAGCCTACTCACCGAGTATATCAAGGCAACTGAGAGAGTAGAAGATTTACAACAGGAAATGGAGCACAGGTTAACAGAGGAAAGACCATCAAAGCCTCTGTATTCTGACATTATTAAGCGACCTATTCCACGACGAGATGATGCAGCGGTTCTTGTGTACCCCTCCAAGGGCATGGAGGCAATGGAACCGAGGAAATTACTAGAGAGAGTAAAGGAAGAGGTCAACCTCCAAGATTTAAAGGTTGGAGTAAAGAGCACGAAGACAGTTAGGTCAGGCGTAGTCATCACATGTTGCACTAGCACCGGAGCATCAAGACTAAGAGAGAAGCTTCAGGAGAAGAAGGTGTACAAGGTTAGGGAGTCAACAAAGAGGAAACCAAGGATAATGATAACCAGGACACCATTAGACACCTCCGCAGAGGCCCTTAGGAGCAGTGTGAAAATTTTCAACGAACACATCGATGCAGAGTTGTTGTCGACGAACAACTTTAAGAGGGCAGACCAAAACCTGTGCTCCTGGGTGGTGGAGGTTGACCCGAAAACAAGAAGGGCTATAGCAGAGAGTAACGACTTTTTGATTATCGGCTGGTCGTCGCACAAGGTTAGGGATTTTTGATTAGACTATTCAAGCAATAATAAAAGGAAGAATCTGACAGAGGGCACCTGTGTACATCCATGGTGCTCATAAAGAGCTGAAACCAGTCCAGAAACCCTTGTTCTTGAGTACGGCTCCATGCCTCTTCCGATCTTGAACTGTGATGGCAAGACTTGTCACACCTGCGGTTTGAGTGCTACTTCCAGAGTATCAGAATTCGTCTTGAATCTGCATAATACTGCTCTTTGCTGCTTCAATAATGTTTAGCAATGTACACAGATGCTCTCTGAATTGAAAATATGATTATAAATTGTAATAAACATTCATAAATGATTTTTATTCTTTTTATTGCTTGAATAGCCTAATCGGCGCTACGTGTAGCGGCATCTTTTTTTGCGATATCTCACAATCCGTAAGTGATATTAAAAAACTTTCAAAACATAAAGTTGTTTGTTTTTCACAGTTCTATCCAATTATGCCAAAATTGGCATTAGTTTCCATTGGAGATTTCATCGTTGATCCCTTGCGTTCTATCCAATTATGTCAAAATTGGCATTGGTTTCCATTGGAGATTTTATCTATCCAATTATGCCAAAATCGGCATTGGTTTCCATTGGTGATTTCATAGATGACTTATGCCAAAATCGGCATTGGTTTCCATTGGAGATTTCATAGTTGACTTCTTGTGCCCCTACTTTCGATGCGCCCATTAAATTTTTATCATGCATAAAATCGGCATTGGTTTCCATTGGAGATTTCATAGTTGACTTCTTGTGCCCCTACTTTCGTTGCGCCATTAAATTTTTATCATGCATATTTTTCTTCAGATATACTTTGGTAATCAAAATTTTTTCCCCTACTTCCTATTTCATCGCATTTTCGAGAAAAAAGGGTGGTACAGGTGCTAGAAAACACCCTGTATATAGATGGTTTTTGCTTTATGAATTTCTGGCTTTAAAAATTCTTTTTTCAAATATCAAATGTCAACAAAATTAAAATATGATTATAAATTGTAATAAACATTTATAAATATGGTATTTCAAATCATATATATTGTGATATAATATAGTATTATTGAAATTATATGACAATATAAAATCAAGATAATAGATTGGGAAACAGAACCAGCACATCCTTTGATTATCTTGTCTTTATTACAATATTATATAAATAATTTTCATTTCCAGATTATATCTAAGAATTCATTTGTATAAAAGCTTATAATACTCTTATGTTGATAATAATGATGAATAAAAATTCTTTTTACATCAGTATGATATAATTTCCTTATTAATATAATTTGCATGATTTTAAAGGGAATATTTTTATTTTCAATAAATAAATCGTTGTTTAATCATAACAACAATTCTATTTGTTGATTTTTACTTAATATTATTATCATCAAATTTTATTGTTGTAACATTATGTATATGGGAAATAAATTTTTGTTTTGTGAGTTTTTTGTTTAAAAAATACACTCAAGAAATGAATTAATTTCATAAACTTAGAATTATCTTTTATATTATTTATTAATATTAAATGGAAATATAATGATTCGTGACATCTTCTGATCAAGAATTTGTGCATTTAGTACCCAATTAATTCTGATCATTTATCAAATATTGGATGATTGTTTTGCAGATGAGTTCAGATATGAGATTTGAGCATCCAGCAATTGCAATATTGATCAGTTTTCCATTCTTCTCAATTACAGAAAAATTTCTATTGCACATTTAGAAAAGCTGGCTCAAGTCAGCTCAATTGAAAAAGCTTGAGTTTTCTCACAAGTAAATACATGACCAAAGGGCTTTTCTTAAATAAGCTTAAGCTTTGGATTTTTAAGTTAATTTGTATAAGAAACCTTTTAAATTGATAAACATTATTTATTGAGCAACAGAAAATTATTTCATAAAATGCATGCACTGGAATAGAGATTACAAAGTGATGTCAACCTCTTTTCATTTATTGTAGTAATTTGCTGTTTACTTTTGTTAAATTGTTCTTGTAAACCTTATCTCAGTTTATTTTCAGATCAAAAATAAACTGGAATATGGCTAAAATTATTAATCCATATTTAACATTGAAGAAAGGCTTTTTTTTAAAGGACTCTATTAAAATAGTGAGAAGAGCCAAATATAATAACTTGATTAATGATGCACAGCAGGAAAGCCTCTTAGGTTCCATGGCTGTAAAAATTTTTTACAGCCATGGAACCTAGGAGGTTTTTATATTTTTGTAAATGTTTTCTTCATAGCAGAGAAGCCTGAAGAAATTGTTTATTTTTATTTTTTATCCTCATATATTTTTTATAGACTTGTATCATTAATAAACTTATTTTCTCTATATATTCAGTGTGAATTAAGCAATAATTTTGTTAAGCTTAAATGTTATACTGTATTCTATTTATCAATTTTAAAATTTAAAAATTTTTAGAATGTTAGAATTCGTAATACTTTTTTTTTATACAATATTTTGTGTTTTTGTATTGGTTTACTATTGTTGATGGCTAGTAGTGGCCAAAAACATTAAAATGAATAGTTTGTTGTTTTGTTTATCACAACTATTGAAATAGTGCTGTTTTTTATCATTTAATATGCCTTGAACATGAGAATAGTAGTTCTTCCACTTTTTTGCATTCACATTAAAACCTGTTTAGTATCAATTAAATCCATATCTTTGCTTTTTCCAGAAAAATAATAAACACCACAGCATTTAAGCAGGAATGCACTTTATTTATAAATGTTTTTGGCAAGACAGTTACCCTCTTCAGACACACCAATTGATCAAAATGTATGTTTTGATCAGTTGATGTGGCTGAAGAAGGTGAGTCTCTCACCAGAAATGTTTCCAAACAGTGTTTCTGCTTAAGTGCTATGGTGTTTATTACCTGTATGATATGTTATATGTTAAATTTGTGAACATATAACATATCAAGCAGGTAATAAACACCATATTATTACTCTATTAAACTTTTTCTGATACTTTAGGACATCGGACCTTGTGAATGGATGTACAGAATAAATCAAGAATAAAGCACAGATGCTTACAGACATAGTTTAAAGTTACAGCAGCTTGAAGCTGAATCTAGGTCCTGGAGAAAGAATGTGATGATGATATTCTCACTGCTTGAAGTGTGAGTTGCCATAATAATAACTCACTGCAAAACAAATGCTGAACACTGTTTCTGTATTGTTATGTATATTTAACAACGTGATATTTACTTGTAAACTTTAGAAAAGAATGGATGTTTACATTAACACGGTGACAGTGTGTCAATGATTTTATATGTAATAGGACGCGCTCTATTCTGTTGTGTTAGTCTGTCTTGTCTTGTTTTTTAACCTGAACAATTACTGGTATAATAAAGTGATGTTATACTTTTATATAAGGAATGTGTCTTTTTTAAGAGTGCACTCAACATGTATTTCTCCTTTTTGTAAAAGCAAATTTCAGATTTCTTTCAGTTAGAGAAAAATATTAATGTAGGTCTTTTGTAAAAGTGAAATGGCATAAAGTGAAACCTTTGTAAAGCAGGGAAAACCAATATATCCTGTATATACATTTACTTTTTTATTTATATATCCTTTAAGATATGACTTAAATATTAACAAAATTCTGATATTATTACATATTTAGTCATTCAAATATAATACAGATTTGATCTAAATTTGTGTATCTCTGATTTATGAGAACCTGTTTATATGAGTAAATGTAATTTATACTATAATTTCATTTTTTAATTTATAAATTTTATAAATCTTTATTTGCTTTTTATGAAAACATCTAATGAGGAAAACTTTTAATATCAAATAATGCATATCTTGCTGATAAGAATTATATAAAGAATGCTAACAATTATTAGGCATAGTTTTCAAATGCGTGATGTATAGAATAATTTCAAATTTAAATACTAACATTCATATATGCTACATATTTTTAATAATAGAATCAAGGAAAAAAAGATAATTGTTAGGAACAAATATGGAAAATTCTGCAGCTGGCATGAAAACACAAGGCAGCTAAGCAGACAATCTTGTGAATATTATGGAATTTTTAAAATTTTTAGCTTACTTATTTAGAAATCTTTATATATAAAAAAAAAAACTATGATAATTGTTAGGAACAAATATGGAAAATTCTGCAGCTGGCATGAAAACACAAGGCAGCTGAGCAGACAAACTTGTGAATATTATGGAATTTTTAAAATTTTTAGCTTACTTATGTAGAAATCTTTATATATAAAAAAAAAACTATTTTTTTTCAAAATATTTTTCAGCTTACATAAGTATGTAGAATAACTTAATTATTCTGTTTCTTATAACATTAAAATATATACAGTACTATATTAGTTTAAAATAAATTAAGTAGTAAATTAGTAAAATTAATTGCAAAGCTATGTTTAGTTTATCATTAAACAAGATTTTAGAAAATTTTAGCAAATTATATGATTATGATATATATATATATGTATATAAATTATAAATCATTTTCTAGGACCTTTTCAAGGACTTGATGCTCAGGAAATTGAAGATGATTTAAATAATATGTGGAGAACAATATATAAAATATCAAAAGCATTTACCGGCTTACCAGAACCAAAACAAGTAGCTAATTATATAGAAAACCAAATAGTTGAATTAAGAAAATTTGTTCCTATTTTTGAAATCATATGCAATCCTGGATTGAAAGAAAGACATTGGAGAATGGTAATAATATATATTAATTATGATGATTTGTAAAATCATTCATACAATTTTTGCATTTATTTATTGTTCCATTATTAAGAAGATTTCACTATATTAATAATATTCATCACAGATAAAATATTTTTATTAAAAATGAATAATTATTCATTAATCCTTGTACAGCCTTTTCAAACTTCATATGAAAACTTGGAAATATAAAATTTATTTCTTAATATTTTTCTAAGTTAGGATACATTATTTTTATAATTATGCAATGTAGTTATAGTAGGATACAATGTAGTTATTATAATGTAGTATTACTATTTTTCATACAATTTTATGTTATACAGTTTGAAACTCTTTAATCAGTATCTTTGGATATTTGACAAATACTGGATCACAGAATTTGCTCCTAAGACCCAATATAAAAAATATGCCTAATTTTATTTTAATTTTGGTACATTACTGATATTAAAAGACAAAAAATAATACAGATAGTCCTCAACTTATGACTATCTTGACTTATGATCAGCTTGTACTTAATATGGTGATGTCATCAAAATATTCTGCTGTTAGTTAATGCAATTGACCTGGTTTACATTCCTTGATCCAATGGTCTGATATATGGAAAGTGTTCTTTTTTGTAACTGGTTCTTGTAGTTTTGTACTTTACATTTATTAAGATAATATATAATATCTGAGTAAACATTAATATGAGAAATCTATAAATTTTGGGCTTTTCTGATTTCCAACCATTTCTGATTTACAGCATGGAGTTCAAAATTTTTGAAACCAAACTGTCATAAATTAAGAACTATTTGCATTACATATTATAAACAATAGAAATTCTATATTATATATAAACTGCCTGATGTATGTGTGTCTATGAAATTATTATATTATCTTCATATAGTACTGTAATTTGCTTAAAATAAAATAAAATCATTTTTATAAATATCAGTACAAATATCTTGATCCTTAACTCAAATAAAATATCCAATAAATAAATATAATAAGAAATAAATAGATATAAAGAAAAGATTTGGGTTTGATTCTTCACAGTCATTAGTATAAAACATTATAAGTTTCAAGTTATCTGATTTAATTATGTTAAACATATTGATTGATGATTTTAGATATCATATTCTTGACTGATGTCATTCATATGACATTTATTTCATTTCAGTTGTGGAAAAATGAAACAAATGAGCTGGGTATTTGTGTTTTGTCATAACACAAATACCTGGATCTTGGAAATATGGTTCAGAAGTTATATTAAAAAATTATTTTTTTAGCTTTCATAAAATTCACTTTATGTAAAAAGCTTCAGTCCTTCATTTATATAAACTATGGAATATTATATTTTTTAGTATTTCATTGAGATTTATAATTAGAGAAAATTAAAAATTTCATTGAAATATTAGCAAAAAATTATAAGTTTGGAAAATAGTCTAAATTTTGCTACATAACATTCTTTTTAATGTTTAGATAAGTGAAATAATGAACTGTGATATAATTCCAACAGCAGAAACAAGCTTCACTAAAATGCTTAATTTTGGAATTGCTGATTATATTGAAAAGTAAGTATTACTATATTTCATAAAATATGAAATACTAAAATTTTATAATAAATTATGATTTAGAAAGTTGTATATATAATATACAAATATACAACTTTTTTAAAATCAATTTTATTAATATAATCAAACATATAATTATATTGATAAATAAAGCATATAATATGGAAAACAATAACTTTGCAAATTATGTAACATTTAATTTATGTAAATGCAATATGTGTCCCAAATGTTCCATAACGGCAAAATATCTTAAAAAATATAAATTCTGTGAAAAAATGTTTTAGACAAAATTTATTTGGTTTTAAAAGAGACATAAAATAGCAGTATCTATTTCATTATAGATGGCATTGTTGATAATGATCCAAAGATCAATTCATTTCTTTTAAGTGGGAACCCCAGTTTTTTATTTACATATTCTAGTTCTCAGCAGAAAAACAAAACTTATTTTAAACATTTTTTGAAAAATGCACTTATCAAAAAGTATGAGTAACTTGAGAAATTGAGAATACTAATATCACTGTTGTGAAGACAATTATCTGTGACACTATCCCAGAATTTTCAATTTTGGTTAAAAATGCATTTAATCAGATGAGAAAAAATTATTTGAAATTGAATTGAATTATTAGAAAAAATTAAAAATTTTATTGAAATATTAGCAACAAATTATAAGTTTAGAAAATTTTCTAAATTTTGTTACATAATAACATTCTTTTTAATGTTTAGATAAGTGAAATAATGAATTGTGATATAATTCTTAAAGCATGATACATATCCTGATCTTATTCCAATTTAATGTCTGGCTTTCCTGGCCCTTTTTTCATTCCCAGTATTCATGATTGAAAAAAGTAAATTATTCAGTATTCATGATTGAAAAAAGGACAATAGGAACTATCTCTCAGCATTGGAGCAATTACTGGACATGTCCTTTTCATCTTGAATCCTGCAAAAATATACTTATAAATAAATTTTATAAGTATATTATTTTGGAATATTTTATAAAAGTTTATAATATTTTTAATGAATTTTTTAACCTCTTTATAATTTTACTAAGATCGATTTGATGAAGATGATGTGAAGTTACACTAAGGGTTCTAAATTCTAATGTAATTTTTTCATGCCATTTGATGAAAATATGACAATAATGTAAAAATTTTGAAATTTTATACTTATTTATTACCATATATACTCGAATATAAGCCAATCCCCCAATTTCAGAGTTTGAAAATTTGAAAAATGTGAAATTTGTGTATAAGCCTACCCTCTGATTTTAGCACTTAAAATTTGACAAAAATTTGAAATCAATAAATTATATGATCTTTCATTTTTAGTTACCAATATATTAATGCTATTTGACAAAATAAATATTTTATTGAAACTTTAAATATATTAATATTTAAAGTATTATGAAAAATCATATTGTATTTGGTATTTTGTTTATTTATATAAAGCGTAAGCGTAAGCATATAAGTAGTACACAACAAAACGAGAGTATCAGTATTTAGTACTTTATTCTCCGGATTCTCTAGGTTCTCTGACCCAGTTTGTTGGAAGTACACAAGATAATAAAACATTTAAGTTAGCGCGTTTCCACTTAAGCGTCGAGATAGCACCCTCGTCGCGGTAGAAGTTGATTCTAGATGTCAATCCCCGACATCCTCCCCACCCTGGTCAATCTCTAGGGGGATGACCAGTTGTATAGGGCGAGTGACAATCCGATTGTTATGTCGTAGCACACAGCTACGGATTTTTCCGTCTCTACCCGGTGTAGTCTTCTCCACTCGAGCCAGTCTCCACAAATGACGGTGTAGGTTATCTTCGTGAAGCCGGACAACGTCTCCTGTTTGAATTCTAGTATTTTCATGAATATTACGTACTTCGTGATAACTTATTAAAACTAGGAGATATTTTTTGCACCTCCTTTTCCAGAAGGAGTCCATCCTTCTCTGATGTTCTTGCCATAAACGCATCAAATTTTTATTTCCAGGCTTTGGACCGGAAGGAGTTGTAGTCAGTTTCCTGCCATTTAGAAAATATGCGGGAGTAAGGGATTCGCCGAGTTCTCCCAATCCATATTCGTATACGATGGGTCTTCTGTTTAGAATGGCTTACCTGCCAGTACGGTCAAAAGTCCATCTTCATCGATACACGCCTTACCGAGGACCTTTCTCAGGCATCTTTTTATGGAACCGATCATTCTCTCCCACCATCCTCCCCACAAAGGCGCTCGTGGTGTGATAAAATTCCAGGTAGTCCCTTGATGAGCGTAATATTGCTGGGTTTTAGAAGAGGAGAGAACATCCCAAATTTGCAGAAGTTCTGTTTCGCAGAATGCACAAAAATTTGTGTTTGTCTTATGTCGTAGTTTTGTGTTAACTTGAAACGAAGAAGTAGTTGGCAGAAAATTGGATGGCGAGGTGCTGACACTAACTTCTTGAATTTTTTGAGTAATCAGAGAGCTTTCGACTTCGACACTTAAAAATGACATTAGACTGCTGATATCACCATCCCATATATTTTCTCGTCGTGAATAGATGGCTTTTTGGCTTCTCTGTGGTGTGTGGAAGGGATAAGAATGGGTAATGAGTACTCGACTGAATGACTCAGAGATTATGTTTATACAAGAACAACTTCCTTTAATGGAGAGAGATTTTATGCATAATAAATAATCTGACAATCTGTTTGGACAAAATAATTTTGCATTCAGTCCCTTTGGCAAACAGAGCACTGTCCAATGTATCTTCTCTTCGATCAGAGCTTCCAATATAAGGAGAGGAGCACAAGATAGGTTACTTGATTTTGGAATGAAACTGTTAACATCGTTCTTATACTGTTCTGTCTTGTTCAGTTCTTTAATCACTCTCGAGTTTGGTGAACTGTTGCAGGGATATGGACTCCCGGACAATAGGAACTCTCTCTCAGCATTGGAGCAATTACTGGACATGTCCTTTTCATCTCGAATCCTGCAAGCAACTCCAATTTTTCTTTTTCTCATCCTGTTCATTCTCCAGATCACCTCTGATCTTTTGGTTTCTGTTGTAACTCTAAGGTTGCTAGAGTGTGTCTTTTTATGATCCCAATTTAATTACTTCATTCAGCTCTCTTTCACCCCTGTCTGGCTTTCCTGGCCCTTTTTTCATTCCCAGTATTCATGATTGAAAAAAGTAAATTTCCTGGGAATTCCCAGGATTTTGGATTTTTTTATTTTTTGTGTATAGGTCTTGTATTTGTTTATATTAAAAAAAACACATATTTTTATTTAACTTTTATTTTCGAGTGAATCATGTCCTGATTGTATATACTTTTTCAAATAAAATCAAGTTCAATAATCACAACAAATTGGCAACGAAGTGAAATGATGATAAAATGATCTTCATTAGAAATATTCAATTTTTGTTCTTGATCAAACAGTTAATTATTTACTTCAAATATTCAACAAAACAAATGTAATGAACATTTCAAATTTTGATTATTCAAAAATAAATCAAGTGTGGAATTTCAACATCCATCCAAAACCAAATTATTAATTTCAACCAATATATATATATATATATTTTTTTGGATCTAAATTGTTGAATGATGGATGCAAATCAATTTGTGCAGTTATTTGAAGTTTTTAAATGGAATCAACAACAGTTGCTTCAGCAGATAGTTAATCCACAGACTTCAAGTAATCCGAGTTATCATCCACTTCCAGTAACCGCAGCTCTACTTCCGCCATTTGAAAGTTTCAGTGCAAGCAAAGAAAATTTCAAATTATATTGTCAACGTTTTGAAAACTACTTGATTTTAAAGGGAGCATTTACTGATAAGGTCCTTTGCAGTCAAATGCTGCTTAATTCTATTGGACCTGTTCACTTCAAATTTTAGTATCGCTTGTATTTCCCAAAAGCCTATCAGACTTGACTTATATCAAATTAATTGAAACTCTTGAGAAACACTTATGTCCTAAGAAAAATGTCCTAAAGTCCTAGTTGCCCAACATAAATTTTTTTCTATCTACCAAGATGAAGCTCAATCAATTGCAAATTACGTAGCTTTTCTTCAACATGATATCAATGAATGTATGTTTATTTCTCTGTGCAATTGTAAAATTAATATTTCAAAAATATTACTTCATGTTCAGTTCATCCAAGGACTTTTTGATAATTCAATTCGGGAGCAGATACTTCAATCTGAAATCTCCGATTTTAATACTATAGTTGAAAAAACCTTTATCTTGGAAATGTCCAAGCTTGATAGCCACAAGCTTGGTTCAAAACAACTAGTAGCTCCAGTCACTCTCTCAGATACAAAAAAGTTTTGAATTCTTGATGTGACTCAAGTTCAAGACAGCAAACATATTCAAAAAATTCTTCAAATTTTAAATCGAATACACACCAATCTCGACCATGTTCAAAATCCAAAATTGATTATCGTTGTTTAGGTATTGACCATCTTTGTATTCATTGTGCCCGAGAAAACGGGGTTTCATAAGGCAGGGTGTAGGACAGACTAAGTCCTTGCACTGTAAAGCATGTAAGACAACAAGTCATGTGCCACAGGTCTGCATCAAAACCTTACTCTCTGCAGAAAAAACTCAAAGTCATTAAACAATAATTCAACTAATTCTACTCAAGATGATATAACTAATCAGGTTTTCGGCATCAGTAAAATCCTGGATATTTTTCAAAACCAGCTACCATAAGAACATCTATAAGAATTTGGAGTAGACTCTGGCACAGGGTTTACGTTACTTCCATGTTCTCAGTATAAAATTTATTAAGGTTTTCGGCATCAGTAAAATCCTGGATATTTTTCAAAACCAGCTACCATAAGAACATCCATAAGAATTTGGAGTAGACTCTGGCACAGAGTTTACGTTACTTCCATGTTCTCAGTATAAAATTTATAAAAAAAAATTAGTTGTATATCTATACTTAATACTTTATCCGATGAATAAGCCTGTGAACCACTACCATTCTATAAAATTTCATCCAAATTGGCAAATCAGTTTATTAGATCCCTTTGTAAGTTCTCATTAAAAATAAAGTTGCTATAACTAAATTCTACTTTATATTTTTAAAATAATTTATAATTTTTAAATTTTCAGATTAGAAGACATTGTAATTACAGCTAATAAGGAATATACTATTGAAAAGGCTTTATCCAAAATGAAAGAAGTTTGGGAAGAACAATCTTTTAATTTTATTCAATACAGATTTAATTTTCTATAATCGATACAGAGGCGTGACTTTTTCCCTTCATCTTTTTTATCAGCTAACGTTACAGGGAAAGCATATGGACTTAAACAGATACAGATGGTCTGATGAGATTGTGTTCAATAAGTGGACTTACAGATGGTCTGATGAGATTGTGTTCAATAAGCATACTTAATTGACTATCTATAGTTTTCTGATCATTTGAAGAACAACGATATGGTCTTAAATTTATCGGTACATTATTTTCCAATTCAATTTTACATTTTTCTATATTTATAGTTCCAATATCATATTTATGTTTTGAAAATATCCCTGACATTTTAGTTAAGTATCCTTGTAATTCTCTCTCTTGTTTCTTAGACAATTTAGTTTGGTCCATTTTATTTTCATCTAGGTTCCCAAAAGAGTTATGTAATCCTGGTTGATTTTGGTCTTTTGAATAATTTGTTTGAATCTCCTCTTTTAATTTATTAATTTGATTTAACTGAAAAATTCTGTGAGTAAGTCATAATTACTATTATTGACTACGATTAGATTCACTGACTTAGTACATGATCCTATTTTGAGGTCTACTGTTACCCGACCCAAATACATTTGTGTTGAATTTACAGTTTTAAAACTTAGGATTTCATTTTTATAAGTCCATATTTTTAATTTTAATTCAGTAACTATTCTCGAATCTATGCAAGATACATTTGCACCGCTGTCATAAATTGTTCTAACTTCTTTTTTGTTATCAATTATAGAGTGAAATGTAATGA
>AYEL01051223.1:0-19039 GCA_000484575.1 Olivierus martensii | reverse complement strand
ATTTTTATTTTTTCCAATTTTAAAATCCTACTGCGACTTAAATTCGAAGTAATACGGTATGTGAAAACAATACATAAATTGTAAATTAGCGCTAATTAAGTTTCAGAGTTCCAGCTAACGAACACCGACGTCTACGTTAAATAGATTTAACTGTTCCGCGTTAAAATCGAGGTTATTTGGGTTAATTGTTTGGGCTTTAGAGATATTTTTTCAGGGTGAGTTGGGGCCCCAAGAAGCTCGGGGCCCCCCCGCACCGCGGGGTCTGCTGACCATCAGCTACGCCACTGCCTCTTATGCCACCCCTATGAACGATGTTCGGATCTTTCTGCTACCGACTGTACTACAAGATACTTACGTCTGCGAGTATAATCTCGGCTTAATCATTGCCTGCCACTCGGGTGCGGACTCGCCTGCCACTTCTTGGTCCACGAGAATGTACGAAGTACCAAATACAGCAGACCCGCACAGGGTCGCTAGGCCTGGGAATATGTCTACCGCATCCGTACCTCTTGCACTGTGTCGCCGAAGCGACCTTAACATTGCCGAGAATGCTACCAAACTGCCGCTACCGTCTCCATCCCCAGAGGGATCGAAAACAGAAAGAGGCTGAACGGATTTGCTACTGGGTGTTCTCGACGCATAGGAACACCTTGCTCAAGCGCTACCGCAGCGTAAAAACGCCGACAGCAGGCCAAAAGGACGGAAGAGTCCGAATCATTCCTTACTAAGACCAACCAAAGAGGCTGAACTGATTTGCTACTCTTCTCCCATTACGGGAGAACACTTCAGCTCAGGCACAACCGCCGCTTAAACGCAGGAACCTGTCGGAAGGTCGGACGAAGCCAGGCCCTCCTTTCACACAGAACCCTTACTAATATTCGCATCGGGAGGGTGAAACGCGCATTGCACGGACCAGCCCTACTAGAAAAGGGCGAGAATCTCCCCGCTTCGAGCCTCGTGCAGTCCACTGTCAGCAATGACTATTGGGCCACCATGGAGAAGATATCGACCGACGCCGTAAATTGGCCGGGCTCAGGCTCCTTGCCGTGGCCAATACTGCTCGGGATAACTCCCCGAGATTTTGTGATTCCCTAGGGAAGCAAGGCTTCCCCCAGTCTGGGGACGAATCCCCTACAGCCCGAGTCAGATCAACTCTCGGGTAAGCACCGTTAAGACTTCTATCTCTCCGCCATTCATCCCATCGGAACGGTACGCTACCTTGGGATTTGGGACTCTTAGAGAGGACTCGTACCTCACGCAGGGCAAACGTCGGGCCGATTCTTAATCCCAGATCCGCAGGGATTTGGACGGTCGAGTGGCGAACTACAGAACATTCATCGGCAAGGTGTGGGTGCAGCCACGCTCTACCGACCCTAAAGGAATTGCTTCACTAGGAACAGCCACTGGGGGCCGGGGTAGGGACGTCCCAGGCCTTCCAGTTTGCTGCAGAACTTCTCTATAGAAACCCAAAGGAGATCCGGAACGAATTATCCTGCTAGGATTTCTCTCTAAAGGAATTGCTTCACTAGGAACAGCCACTGGGGGCCGGGGTAGGGACGTCCCAGGTCTGCCAGTTTGCTGCAGAACTTCTCTATAGAAACCCAAAGGAGATCCGGGACGAATTATCCTGCTAGGATTTCCGCGGCGGTCTACTCGGGTGAGCCACTTCGACGGGCCGCTGACAACACACCGACATCTGCACACGCCTGCCACCCGGTGTGGGGTCGTTTTCGTCTGGACTTCGTCAAGCATTTGGCAAGCTCTTAGTTTATCTTTGTCATTATGAACGTACCGGCCCGGCTAGAAAACAGATACAGGCATAGTGACAGCCGGTTAGCGTTCTCGTAACGTCAAGGCAGGTGCCCCTAGAGAGGGATGAGATCGGAAGTAGGGGGAAAAAATTTGATTACCAAAGTATATCCGAAGAATCGAATAGGCATGATAAAAATTTTGTGGGCCCATCGGAAGTAAGGGCACAGGGGGTCAACTTTGAAATCTCCACTGGAAACATATGCCGATTTTGGCATAATTGGCTAGAACTGTAGAAAAAAAAACAACTTATTGTTTTGAAATTAACTTGAGATTGAGTAGATGTATATCGTAAGATACATTTCTAGGCTTCCTTGTAGCACTGCCTTTATTTGAAGCATCTTTTACATCGCAACGACTTAACAATTACTAAATTATGAATCTTAAAAAAAAAATATATATATATATAGTGTATATAAAGATTCATAATTTAATAATTGTTAAGTCGTTGCGATGTAAAAGATGCTTCAAATAAAGGCAGTGCTACAAGGAAGCCTAGAAATGTATCTTTTTGTTTTGAAAGTTTTTTAATATCACCTACGGATTGTGAGATTATCACAAAAAAAAGATGCTGCCACATGTATCGCCTATTGGGCTATTCAAGCAATAAGAAGAAGAAGAATTCGACAGAGTGCATCTGTGTACATTGCAGAACATTATTGAAGCAACAAAGTGCAGTATTATGCAGATTTAAGGACAATTCGAGTATTTGATGATAGTACTCGAACCGCAGGTGTGACAGGTCTTTCGCCATCATAGTTCGGCATGGAGTCATACTCAAGAACAAGGGTTTCTTGACTTGTTTCAACCCTTTATGAGCGTCATGGATGTACACAGATGCGCTCTGTCAGATTCTTCTTTTTATTGTTTGAATAGCCCAATCGGCATTGTATGCAGCAGCATCTTTTTTTTTGTGATATCTCACAATCCGTAGGTAATGTTAAAAAACTTTCAAAACAAAAGTTGTATTTTTTTTCCATAAAGGGTTGAAACAAGTCAAGAAACCCTTGTTCTTGAGTATGACTCCATGCCGAACTACGATGGCGAAAGACCTGTCATACCTGCGGTTCGAGTACTATCATCAAATACTCGAATTGGCCTTAAATCTGCATAATACTGCACTTTGTTGCTTCAATAATGTTCTGAAATGTACACAGATGCACTCTGTCGAATTCTTCTTCTTCTTATTGCTTGAATAGCCCAATAGGCGATACATGTGGCAGCATCTTTTTTTTGTGATAATCTCACAATCCGTAGGTGATATTAAAAAACTTTAAAAAAAAAAAAAGATACATTTAAAAGTGTACTTATTGTGCCCCTACTTCCGATGGGCAGATAAGATTCTTATCATATCCATTCGAGTCTTCGGATATACTTTGGTAATCGAAAGTTTTTCTATACTTCCTACTGTATCTCATCGCGTTTCCGAGAGAAAAGGGTGGTACGGTGGTAAGAAATACCCCCTTCCTACTGTATCTCATCGCGTTTCCGAGAGAAAAGGGTGGTACGGTGGTAAGAAATATATGTATTATATATGTTATATGTATATGTTATTGTAGCAACAGGACCGGATTTATATGAATTGTATCCCTAAATTATATTATTTAAGAGGTCCCTCTTTAAATACATTTAATATCTTTTTTAGTGAAAAATGAGGCCCCTTGTAATGTGAGGCCTAAGCTGTAGCTTGTCTAGCTTATACAGTATGACCCGTTTAACGCGGAGAATACGTTCCAAAGAAACGAAGTGCTAAACGAGGAACAGAAACAGCGTTAAACGAGGTCATCTTAACACGTAATTAATGGGATAGATGAAACAGGACAGTGAATAAAAGAATATGCGTACCATTATTTTGTAACATGTATTATTACTATTGTATTACATTAATTATAGACATTGTAACATGTATTATTACTGTTGTATTACATTAATTATAGATATTTTATTATTGCTAATATCGATTTGCATTCATAAATCATTCATAAAAATCAAAAATATTTGAGTAAATAATTTATGTTTGGATGAGGAAGGCTCTTCCTCAATTGACACTTTTTATTTTTTACTAAGAAGTCATCTAACGTCGTTTGCCTTTTCCTCTTTCATTCAGCAAGCAATTGTCGATAGCGAGATATCGCGATTTGCATTCATAAATCATTCATAAAAATCAAAAATATTTGAGTAAATAATTTATGTTTGGATGAGGAAGGCTCTTCCTCAATTGACACTTTTTATTTTTTACTAAGAAGTCATCTAACGTCGTTTGCCTTTTCCTCTTTCATTCAGCAAGCAATTGGCGATAGCGGGTATTCATGACACTTCGTCTTACCTTTGAACTTCTATCAAAATTTTTATTATTTTGTATAAACTGTTCCATAATTTCCGTAATAGTGGTTAAACTTGTTTTGACAAAAACACCGATGAAAAAAAAATGTTTTAACTTCAAGGAAGTAAAACCATTTTTTTATGTTTTAACTTCCTTATAGTTCGAAGTGGCAGCATTCAGGTTAAAACTAAAATGCACTGCACTGAAATCAAATGCTCTGCGAGAGTCCATAGTAGTATCAAAGCAACATATTCAGTGAGATTTCCGATTTATATGAGTATAACGATTTGAAAATCCGCAACAAAGTGAATCAATAAAAAGTATATAATTCGAAAAAAGCTCGTTATATTGAAACAGCGTTAAGCGGGGTCTTACTATACGTAAATTCGGCTTTGTGTAGCGAAGGTATACATATGTTCACAATACCGACCAAAATCTTAATACCGTTATTTTGGTATTTTAATTTATGTTTTTGGTATACTGGTATTTCAAAAGCAAGCAATTTTTCCATTAAATTTTGATAAAAATTAGGGAAATACTTTAAATCAAACTTTTATTGCAATAATAAATATTATATTCTAACAAAAATTATTAAAAATATTTTTAAAACAAAAATTTATACATACTGATACTGTGAATTTTATTCTATTTAAGTAGATCTGAGTTTCATGACGCATTCAGTTTTCCATAACATTTATATTGGGCATCGCAATTCCTCAGCTGCAAAATCAGTAACATTAATAATTTATTAATAATAATCTTTATTTACCTAGTTCATATATTGAATACAATAGATAATCCCCTAAGGCAATGATTTTTAAACTTTATGTTACTACGCCTCCCCTAAAACATAATCTAATCTTGGCGGCCTTTTATTTCATAAAAGTTATTCAGACACGTTTCATGGCAAAACTTTATTAATACAAAAAAACGAAAAAATAAATGTAATTAACAATCATATTGAATTGTATTAGCGTAATTGATAATCATTTTTAAATTAATTTATTTTTATAACAACAAATAATAATTGATACAGCGCCCTCTCACTGACGTTTGAATTTGACATTATTGTTATTGGTTATTGTTGCTAGTAATTCTAGTGGCCGTTTTATAAACTATGAACTTGTAAAGTGTCATCTATTACCATTACAGTGTCTGTCAAACTTTTTTACTTCACGGCACACTGAAGCAGAGAAATTTGTTTCGCGGTACACCAAATAAAAATCCGAAAAAAATTTATTTTATTAATACGAATCAAAATATTAATATAAGTAACAATAATAAAATAATATTATTTTATCGAAATTAATAAGTAGGTAATATAAGTAATAACTTTATTAATGAGAAGGATGATTGATAATCATTTTTAAATTAATTTATTTTTATAACAACAAATAATAATTGATACAGCGCCCTCTCACTGACGTTTGAATTTGACATTATTGTTATTGGTTATTGTTGCTAGTAATGATTTTGAGAAATAATTATATCAAGATGTAGCTATAAAATAAAAAAAAAAGTAATAACTTTATTAACGAGAAGGATGTGATTGATTTTGAGAAATAATTATATCAAGATGTAGCTATAAAATAAAAAGAAAATCTCATTTACCATCAATAATCATTCCTGTTTTTTTTTTTTATTTCATTTTCATGAGAGCTGAGAAACCTAAGTCGCAAAGATATGACGATCCAAACGGCAACAATGACTTAATGACTGTAGTAGCTAATCAAGGATATAGATTCCAGAGCGAAATTCAAATTGCTGACAATTCTGACACAGAATGTGAAGCTTTGTACACAGGGTCATTTCTCAAAGTCTGTTAAATTATTGTTCTTTTGTTAATATCAGCTTTGTGTTGTGGTATTTTGCGATTTTTATTATCACATAGATTCGTACATGGACTGAATTTTATGACCGAGAAACGCCCTAAATTAAATATTTTTAAATCTTTCGCGGCACAGTAGTGTGCCGCGGCACACAGTTTGGCAGATACTGATCTATTATATAGCATATATCTTATATTACAAAAATAATATTTCAGTCAAACTTTTCGCGGCTCCCTTTGCATTAGTGCGGACCTCCCAGTTTGGAAATCGCTACCCTCAAGCATGAAAACTTGCAAAAAAGTTTTAAATCATCACAATATATTTAAAGACTGAAAATAATAAATAAAAATTGGGTTAAGTTAGTGTAGTTAAGCTATTAGTGCACAAGTATATGCATTGTCTGGCGTGACTACTTGTAAAATCCATCACAGGTTGATTAATATCCGTGATGGGGTCAACTTGGAAGGTTGAAAGATGGGTTTAATTGGCCGGAGCGGGACCGGATCCCTCCTGAAAAACTGGAGGTGTAAGATCTGGGTTTAAATCCGGATCCCACCTCCAGTCAGGAGGTGTGATCCGGATTTCAGGAGGGATCCGGGCTCAGTCCGTTGAACCCATCCTTCAACCTTCCGATTGACCACATCACGGGTATTGACCAGCCCATGATGGTCTATAGAAGTGGCCGCCGCCAGATAAAGCATATCTGGATTTCAGGAGGGATCCGGGCTCAGTCCGTTGAACCCATCCTTCAACCTTCCGATTGACCCCATCACGGGTATTGACCAGCCCATGATGGTCTATAGAAGTGGCCCCCGCCAGATAAAGCATATCCCTTGTGCGATATGGCGGCTTAATTATATTAACCTAACCTAACCGTCAGGATTGGCCACGTGGAAACGCTTCGGCTTTCCACTCTGGAGGACCCGGCTTCGAATCTCGGATCCCATCCCTTGAAAATATTTATCATGGGGTACGGGCCCCGCCCGTCGATCCCGTCGTCTAGAATCGGACTGACCACTGGAGGACCCGGCTTCGAATCTCGGGTCCCACCCCTTGAAAATATTTATCATGGAGTACGGGCCCCGCCCGTCGATCCCGTCCTCTAGAATCGGACTGACCACTCCGCAGGGATGGGCAGCCTGTGTAGGGATTGTTTCGCCGCGCCACTTAGTACTCTTACTGAGTGGAAAGTGGCGTAAATATACTATGAAGAACCTAACCTAACCTAACCGACACCTCCTGCTTTTTAGGAAGAGTCCGGACCTGGCCGTTGAACTCCATCCTTCAACCATCTGGTCGACCCCTTCATTGGTGTTGGCCGCCTGTGATGGGTTCTATTAATGGCCGCCGCCAGATACAGAATATCCCATGAGGATATGGCGGCTTAATCAAACTAACCTAACCTAACCACGCGGCTATCTGGCCGACGAATAAATACATTTGTTGTATTTAGCTGATTTGACTAGAGCGGTATTGTTCAAACTTAACCCTTTCTTTTAAAAAATTCGTGGATTCCAGTGTTGAATTATTTAATTTTTCAAAGCATACAAACAAAACTAATTTGTAGATTAGATTTGAATTTCATCTATATTTTTTATGCACATTAATCATAATTTATTAATTTTTAAGTTTATTGAAATGATTTTGTTTGTAGAAAGTTTGAGGATCCCTATAAGTATATATTCCAAACCTGGGGTTTGTGGACAATATTTTTAGAAATACTGAAGTAAACAGATGTGTATAAATGTCTGTAACTTTTTCGGAATATTGAAATAAAAATGATTTTGATCTCAGATTCTGTGATCGAGGATTAGACTTGATCTCGATCCTGTTTGGTGAATACGATCGTTACTGAGTGGAAAGTGGCGTCATCTGTTGACAAAAAAAACCAATCTTAACATAAAATAGTTTTGAAAAATTGATCTCAGATTCTGTGATCGAGGATTAGACTTGATCTCGATCCTGTTTGGTGAATACGACCGTTACTGAGTGGAAAGTGGCGTCATCTGTTGACAAAAAAAAACAATCTTAACATAAAATAGTTTTGAAAACAACTGGAGATGTGAAAAGGAATTGAATACTACGATATCAGTGAAATGGCCATATGAAAGTGGTTTTTTTTTGTTAACAGATGACGCCACTTTCCATTCAGGGAGAATACTAAGTGGCGGGGCGAAACAAGCCCTTCCACAGGCTGCCCACCCCTGCGGAGGGGTCAGCCGGATTGTGGAGGACGGGGATCGAGGGCCGGGCCCGGACCCCATGATAAATATTTTCAAGGGGTGGGACCCGAGACTCGAACCCGGGTCCTCCAGAGTGGAAAGCCGAAGCGTTTCCACGCGGACAATCCGGCCGACTATGAAAGTGGATTGCACTTATAAAAATGATTATTCGTTAAATCTTATGATATGAACTTATTGATCATTTTAGTGTCCTGTCATTTTAGTGTCCTGCCATTTTAGTGTTTCAAGGGGTGGGACCCGAGACTCGAACCCGGGTCCTCCAGAGTGGAAAGCCGAAGCGTTTCCACGCGGCCAATCCGGTCGACTTTGAAAGATGATTAGAGCTATATCACTTGAGATGATATTCTTGGTAGATTTAAGCCGAATTTTCGTATTTACGAATTAATCTTAAAGACGAATATATTATTATTGCATAATTGATGATACTTAAGATCATTGCATTAATCCAAATCTTGAATATAATATATATTATTGTCTGTAATATATCTTAAATTACATGAAATAATGCTTGTATTTTATTTTAGTTTTCCAATAATTATGTCTATTTGATATATAAAGTTCTTTCTATTGTCAAAAATATTTTCGATAATTTTATAATCTTTATCAATAAATCATAAACGGTGGTTGCTTGTGGACGGTCGTGAATTATAATTATATTAATATAGAAACACTTAATCTAACTCAGACGGACAACTAAACTGAAGTCTGTTTCAACGGTTGTCGCAACTTGTGGTCGATATCATCCACAAAGTTGTGGTCGTCAGTGATTGAGCGCAACTCACACAATGCGACATACGGTTTATCAATAAATCATAAACAATTATTTTTTAAATTAATACCAAAAATCTGATATTTTTATATTAATACAGTATTTGAATATTGGAAAAAAATAGGGCTTGTAGGCAGCATTATAAGCGTTAAGATCTAATGCACTTATCTCTTATAAGTGGTTCGCGAGTGGTTGATTTCGGCCACAACCCAACCACACGGTAACCACCGTTTTGTGGTTGTGGCGTGGTTCCGTTGTGGTTCGTGTGAGTTCAGCCTAACACGGTTCTTATACTTCAAAAAATTTTTCAGGGAAGTACGATTTAGGTCATTGAAAACTATCCTTCATTAGATGGTCGACCTATTACATATTGATGGCCAATGAAGGACACTGGAATGTGCGATCGTTTAGCAATCACCAGTCAGAAAGTGATATAAAACAAAGATTTTGTTAGGTTAGGTTGGCTAAGCCGCCATATAACACGAGGGATATACTGTATCTGGCGGAGGCCAGTTATAGAGCCCATCAAGGCTGGCCAACACTCATGATGAGGTCAACAGGATGGTTGAACATTGGGGTTCAACGGGCCGGCCTGCACCCGGACCCCTGGAAAACTGGAGATATGGGACCCGGATTTGAACCCGGTCTTCAGGGTGGTAAGCCACAGCTTTATCGTGGCCATCCGGCCGACTATAAAACAAAGAAGAAAAGATTTTTGAGTGGTTTAACGCAACTTTCCATACATTGGAGACTAAGCGGCAAGCATTTTGGTGACCACCACGGACAGCCAATACTTCTATTTTGAGGTCAGCCTCAGGTAGAAAATGGAATTCAACAGGTCAGTCTCATGTATTTCTAAAAAATCTAGACGTCTGGGATTCGGAATTGAACCCAGACATCCAGGGTATTTTTGTCAATAGATGAACCACTTTCCACTCAGTAAGAGTGCTAAATAGCGGGGAGAAATAAGCCCTTTAACAGGCTGCCTACATCTATGGAGAGGGCTGCCGGATGGTCGAGTGGAAACGCGTGGCGTGCCACGCAGGAGCACCCGGGTTCCGTCTTGGGTGCGGCATCTCTCGAAAAGTTTTTCGGGTGGAATAAATCATAAACAATTATTTTTTAAATTAATACCAAAAATCTGATATTTTTGTATTAATACAGTATTTGAATATTGGAAAAAATAGGGCTTGTAGGCAGCATTATAAGCGTTAAGATCTAATGCAATTAGCTCTTTTTCTTCAAAATTTTCATTAAGAACAGCATGAACAACACTTTCTTGCTTCCTCTTCGTGTTCTCTCCATCAGGGTCGCCGATAGGGGGTGACATCCGAGACTTTTGTCACGAGCCCGGCAACCAAAAGGGCCC
Organism: Olivierus martensii; assembly: GCA_000484575.1. Taxonomy (NCBI): domain Eukaryota; kingdom Metazoa; phylum Arthropoda; class Arachnida; order Scorpiones; family Buthidae; genus Olivierus; species Olivierus martensii. The sequence goes on along the minus strand of AYEL01051223.1, from coordinate 8,697 downwards.
GACCGTCGGATTTGACCTATCACCTTTACGTGTCACATAACGTGTTCGATAGTTCGCAGGCCGCCGCCATATCTACCACCGAAAGTAGTTGTGCCAAAATAAAATATTTTATATATGGTTAGGTTAGGTTAATTAGATTACGCCACCTTATCCTCATGGGATATACTGTATCTGGCGGCGGCCACTTGTAGAGCCTATCACAGGCTGGCCAACACCTCTGATGGGGTCGGCGGCCACTTGTAGAGCCCATCACAGGCTGGCCAACACCTCTGATGGGGTCAACCGGATGGTTGAAGGATGGGGTTCAACGGGCCCGGACCCCTCCTGAAAAACTGGAGGTGTGGGACCCGGATTTGAACCCGGATTCTCCCGGGTAGTAAGCCAAAGCTTTACCACGCGGCCATCCGGCCGACAATATTTTATATATAACACGTTATGTAATACCCGGATTTGAACCCGGATTCTCCCGGGTAGTAAGCCAAAGCTTTACCACGCGGCCATCCGACCGACAATATTTTATATATAACACGTTATGTAGCATACAATTTTTGAATTTATTGTACACTTTTTTAAATAAATGTTTAATGTTTTATATGGCTTTCTTTATCAAACCAAAGTGATGCACTATTTTAAGTGGGGCCCGGATCGCCGACTTATCACGGGCCTGTAAATTTCTTTCGGGGCTCTGCTCTCCATCGTCATTTCTGAAATAGTTATTTCTCTCTCTTCCTCTCAATGAAGCAAAATGTGGCGTCTCTATTACTATTGGTGCCAAAAATTTTGCACTGACAGAACCAACTTTCAAAATAGGCATAGACTCCATCTTCATTAGTAATAGCGGATGAGCTAACTTTTCTCTTCTGTTAGCTCATCCTCTTTTTCTCTTCTGTGTAATACACAGAAGAGAAAAAGCTACTCTTCTATGTCCTAAGCTTTTTCTCTTCTATGTAATACACATTGGCAATGGTGCTTTTTTATTGGAATAATTACTCGTACACCAAAATGTTTGTATCCTTTCATAATTCCTCTAGCATCAACCATGAAACTCCAAAGGAAACCAGCATAGACTGGTGCTATTGCTAGATCAACATTATCAGAAATATAAGAATCTTCAAATACAGTTTTCAAATTGTGCCACATATGCAGATGAAATTTGATATTCTTCTACTATAAGTGGAGTTTAGAATCTTATAATCATTAAATCAATTCCTTTTGCATCTTTTGTTGAGAGAGATTTATTACGTAATGATTGAATTTCATCTATAGAGTGGCGTAGCGAGGGGGGCAAGGGGGTCTATCATGCCCCGGGCGTAACTCGCGGAGGGGCGCCAAATTCTTATTACGAGTATATTCTATATATTATATGTTTTTCGGGGACGCCAAAAAAGGTATCCTGCCCCGGGCGCCAGTTATGCTCGCTACGCCACTGCATCTATAGTCAAATAATGGAAAGTCTTACCACAAAAATCAATATCATCATCATCATCTCATCCGAACTTCATGTTCTGAATCATTTTTAAATATCTCTTGCATAATTTCCGGAGCAACAAACTTTATATTTTTCTTCAGTTGCTATTGTAGTAATAATACTAATATTAATAAGTGGTGACGTCAATCCAAAGCCCAGCATTATTCACACTCGCACTGCATTGATTGCAATGAAATATTCGATCGGACTCCCCTGAAATATTTCAAAGTTGAATCTGAGAATCGATTCCTGATCCTTCAGTAGAAAGTTAATTAATATTTTATTTCACAATATTCTTTTTTTAATTTGAATTCTTTTACAAACAACATTATATGTTAGACAGCTATACAGATAAGAGTGTCCTTTATTTCATTAATCATTTTAATTTTTAATGTCCCTTAACGAGTTGGCCGAATTGAATATCGCTAAATTATCATTTAAATTTGATTCAATCATTGAATCCAAGAACGGTAATAATCCAAAAAATTGCATTTTTTTTCAATTATTACTGTTTAAACATAAAACAGTAATAGTTCTATTTATCTAAAATCTATTTATTCTGAGCTGGGCTTATATACAATGCACCGAATATTGCATATGAGACCATTAACGCTCAACTTGCGCACAACTGAACAAAAGAACTGTACTTTTACCCGAAGATATAAAGTTTTCATGATCATTTCAACATCTAAATATATGATGAAAATATTTTTACTGCATTTTGTGTTTTCTTTGTTCAGTAGAAGTTATATAAGGAATTATTTATATTTCCATACGATTTCTTGCATATATTTAATAACTTAAAAAATAATACTGGCTAATAATGATAATATTGATGTGCGAATTCTGTTGGATTTTTGACGATTGTTCGATGTTTTTAGCATTGCAGGTAGCAGATCGTATCAGAAAGGTATATCATATTTTACAGTAAGAAGAATTCCTTTCTGCCATATAAATTGATATTTTAGAGTATTGAAGCTTTTAATAAAGCGTAATCGAATTTACCTGTCAGAAAAGTATGAAAAAAGTATAACTTCCTGCAGAAAGAATAATCCATTTACTGTCAAATACTAAATATAGCCTCGATTTCAAAATCTGGTAACATGCATGCTATAAGAAAACTGCTACAGAAATCAGATGATCTGATGGATCAAGAAAACTTTACTATTTCGAATTACAATAAATTTTTATTACAGCTAATCTAATCCTCTGTATGCCATAAATCATGAATATATTAACGGATTAATTTCATACACACTTAAATTTTGAAAACAAAATAAAAATAGTCACAATTTTTCCACTGAGCCTGTTTACAAGGAACTCATCTTCATAAACCATAAAAAATGCATGGCATAAAGTTATAAAATACATTATTGATGAGCAGTTGGAGTTTTATTACCATGTCACTTCTTGAAAAATAACTACTGAAAATGATATTTTGGAGTAAAATGCATGCTATTTTTGTGATTACGCTATGTTTTTGAATTAATATGTTTTAATAAAATTGTTCAATTTTTAAAAAGTTTTTATTTTATTTATATTACATTTTGAATATATACAAAATAATTATATTTTATGGAATCGTAGGTAAGAAAATGTTACTCCAAGACCAATATATGTCCCATGATTTCTTTTAATCAAAATTATTTATCATAATTTTTTCTTCAATCTTTAACTTTGGTTCAAATCAAATGACAAAATATTCTGACCTTGCTTAACATGCCGAAGTTGGACACTTTGGTTAAAAAGATATTCAGTTTTCTTTTACCTCTTCTTAAGAATTTAGCTTGTACTACTTGTTCTATTTTGTTCATTCATTTTTTGACATTCTGAAACAACTCTGGACTTATCGATTAAATTAATAGCACAATATAAAAATTAATTTCTTTCAATTATTACTGAATATGAATATAGAATAAGTAGGATTTAGTGATTGCTTTTGCTTCTTGTTCTTTTTATTTTACCCTGTTTAGTCAGGATCGGATTTATATGTATTGTGGCCTAAACTATACCATTTAAGAGACCTCCTCAAATGCATTTAATATCTTTTTAGTGAAATATAAGACACACATTACAGAACAGAACATGAAAGATTTACTTTTGAATAGAAAATTGTATATGTATTTTAATTTTATATTAAAAGTAGTGGACATTCTCTAATATGCATCTTGATAATAAAAATAAAAGTGACGCTTAAAAATAGTAGTTTGACTATTTCGTTTTGCTCAATGAACATTTTTTTTTTTTTACTTCCAAATCGTAATATGATTTATAAGTAAACAATTTATTTCATCACTTATCTATTTTTGTAATAATTAAAACGCAAATCGAATAAAAAATGGTTAGTTTAATTCAGTTCCATGATCGTGACTGCTTTACCAAATTGCTAAAAGATTTTTTTAATATCAATTGGACAATGAAGAAACACTGTAATTCACTTAATTCGATAAATTAATGAACGACTCAATCATAAATGTATTTATTTTCTGACAAATTGCAACGAAATTATTGTATTTTTAAACGTTCATCAGATCTTTTCTATAAATATGTTGTCGTATAATGAAAAATCAATAAATTTAATAACTCCCATATTTAATTTTAATGGAATTAGGATATTGATAATTTATCAATTAATTGTTTGGCCCAGAATTTCGATATATCTTACTGAACATACTGCAGCACCTTAGATTATCTAGAAGTGGTTTTAAGAGGACATATCTTCTATCGCAGTTTCAAATTATATTAAAAATCTTTTTTTTATTGATAGCTTGTAATATTGCACAAACAAAATTTCTTTTTGCCCTAAATAAATTGAAACAAATAAATTTATAAAAATATTAATATTTTGTTCTATTTCTTCATATAATTTTCTTAGATAAATATTAAGTTATTAAAGACATCGTATAAATAATATTATGGTTGAGTATCCATAGACTTATTTTAATTTTTTGTTCTATAATTTGCATCATTATCCAAAGTAGATTTTAAATATCAGAAAAAGAGCATTATAATATTTATTGGAAACTATTTCAATATGTTCAAGTTGCTTTAGTTCCTTTCTTGTAAATTATGGTCTTATCAAAACCCCAAAGATTTGAAAATTTTCAACATCCTAGTAGATTACATGATCAAAAAAAGGTAGATGACATAAATTTTAGCTACTAAAACGTAACATATCAGTAAAAGTGCCCAAAGCCAAAAGCCTGTGAAAGCATTCAATAACACTGTCACATCGATTTTCAGATATCTGCAATTCGTTTCATATTAAAAAGTTGTCACTCTGTTTAAATTGAAAAGTAAATTGTTAGAAACGAATTTTAAAACTTACATAAATTGAACCAAGATATCTTAAAGTAATTGGATTGATCTTAAAGCATTTTTCAGATTCTTAGAATGACGTTATAAAACTTTGAATATATTTTTTTCTGAAAATCATTATTTTACATTTTTTTTTTTTGAGATCAACTTGGCACGAAATGCACCACCCGTTTTCTTAAAGGCTATAAAGACGGAAAGTTTATTAAATAAAATAAAATTAAGGTTAGATTATCGATTATTTTATTTCAGTTCAAGAATGTTAGTACGATAGGAACACATGTCAATCTAATCTACAAAAAGCAGGTCATAATTGCAGTAAAAAGAGTGAACTATAGTGGATTCCGCTTAATTGGGGCACGTCGGGCCAAGCCATTTTGGCCCTACACGACGCTCTTCCGATCTCCATTTTGGCCCAATTAAGCGGCTGCCCCGGCAACATTAAGTAACCTAAGAATCCTTCTCTACAGATCAGGACACGTTGGGACTAAGCCATTTTGGTCCAGCTGTCATCAATGATAAATTCTAAAATAAAATATGTAATTCGAGGAAATAAATAAGTAATAAATTCTAAAATAAAATATGTAATTCATAGGTAAATAAATAGGCAAAAACTAAAATAAAATATGTAATTCGTAGGCAAATAAATAATAGGTAAAAAAACTGAAGTAGTAATAAATTCTAAAATATGTAATTTGTAGGTAAAAAAATAGTAATTAGGTACCTATTTTAATGCTTTATTAAAATAGGTACCTAATTATTAATTTTTTACCGATCTCCTCTGACTTCATCTTCAACATGGGCCGCTGATATTCATGCTTCGATCGCTAATTATAGAAAACCATTAATCTAATGTTTAACCGCGATAAATCGAGAATCGCAATAATCGAAACTGCGATAATCGAGGTATTCCTGTATATTGCTCCATTTTTAAAAAACAACCAAAATCAGATTAAGAACAGGGAAAATACAGAAATAAATAAATTAAAATCTTCTTTTTTCAACTTAAAATATGTTCTCTGATCTGTGTTCCTTGATAGTTCTTTTTAAGTTGAAAAAGAACTGTTTAGAAATATAAATTAGATGTGGAGAAAGGACAATAGAATAATCCACTAGCATACAGAATTTTGAACTTTGATGCACAAGCCATGTAAAACCATCTCAAGTTATTGACTAGGATTTTCAAATAAATTGAAAGCGCTACTACTTATAAATCATGTTTTCTATACTTTTTAAGTTATGAATATAACTCCTGCGTTAGTGCTGTTGTTTTTTACTTATGAATTGTTTTGGCAGTGTAATAGATTAAAAACCAAGCAGTGCAACATGGATACTCGGAAAATACCATCTCACATTTGTGGGATAAAATAAACAAACGAAAAATTAAGAAAACTGACAATAATGATGAGGTAAACATCAAACCAACCTATTCCCTTGACATTAACGATATTACTTTGATATATAAGAGAAAATTAAAAAAAATTACTGGCCAAAAACTTGCGTTCAACAGGAGGAACACCTTATTTAATATGTTAAGAAACGATAAAGATAAAATCAATCCCATCTACCTTCCAGGTGTTTATGAAATTCCAATGTTTGATAAAGACAGTAACCAAAATGCTAACTACATAGCTTACACAGGTCGACCTCTTAAAAAAAGGATTCCCGAGCATAAAAGAGACATCGAAAATAAGGCATCCACAACAACCTTAGCACAAAGGGCACTAATAAATGATTTACGAGTAGAATGGAACAATGCTAGGTTACTTTTGAAAGAGAAAGATCCTAGGAGAGGCAAGATAGGAGAAACGTGACTATCTTTAATAAGTGAAATGAGAACGTTAAGCCAATTAATAAATTAGACCCCTCAACTATTAACAATACTACTTATAAATCGTGTTTTCTACAAAACGAACTTACATTAATCAGAATACTATTCAATTGATGAGACAGTCTGTAAATGGTAGGAAATAATCCATGATAGTCTGAGGAAGTACTAAACAAAAAAAAAATGTGACATTTCATATAATAGCATAAAGTAAGTAATTAACATGAACCCCATGATCATATCTTTCACTTTCTCTCTCTCTCTCTCTCTCTCTCTCTCTCTCCCCCCCCTCCTGTGCGTAACAGACAAGTGTTTAAACTTGTAGTATTTGTTAAATGATTGCAGTTTTGTTCTCTTTTTTTGTGGGGATTTTGTATATGACCTATATTTTTACACACTGTGTTTTCTTGAAAAAGAAACATTTCTAGACCTGTATTCATATGGACTTCTTGCTTTTTGGTAAATAGCATCTGTGATTTAACCCATTGAGGTCATGATATATTTCAAAATAAACCTAATTAATATGCAAAAAATTAATATCATGAAATCTCACTTAATTTTCATTGAAATTTTTAAAACTTATTACAATTTTTATTCTCATTCTAATGATATAAAAATTTTTTCAAATTTTATTTCTTTTACAACTTTTCATTCATTACATGAGCTTGAACAAAAAACAGTTTTTTTGTATAAAATCTTAGCCATCCAATGAAATATCTGTTATTTTTGATAGTAGCAAAAGCCTTATGAATAAAATAAGATATGAATGAAGAAAATTTAATCATATTTTTAAAAATTATCAACAAAAAACAAAGTCCAAATTTTCATTAATTAAGTTGCATCATATGATTAATCAAAAAAGTAATATAAATTTATTAAAATATTGTCAATTTTTATAAAATATATTTATTCATATGTTTTTCGTTCATTTCAATAATTTTTATTTAAATTTTTTATAAATTTTCGAATTTATATCCAAAAACCCAACATATATGAAAATCGTCCACTCTCATAAATAAAACACTAAAACATTTTCTACTGTACTTTAATTGGCCTGCAGATGCTTTGTAAAGTAGACTTGGCCGCAAATTCATGCGAAATGAGTGGCTACCATAAAACAATAAAAATGCTGCACCTCTTTAATAACCTGAGGATATTTACATTATGATTTTCTCAAATTTTGCTTAATTATTGGTAAAAATAAAACAATAAATGAACAGATAAGTAGATATTGTTTATTTTAACAGAATTAACCAAAATTTTTGTATTATTGGCATTATTTTTTAGTTTTATGAATTTTAGAGCTCTCCACAAAAAAATTTCATGTTTCATTTAAAATTTCAAAAATAAATTTATTTCATCCTAAAACTGAAATAAGATTAATAAAATAGAATAGAATGCAGAATTGGCAAGATTCAATAAAAAAATAATCCAAATTCTACTAATACAATCCATTCAAATTATAGTCGATTATTATTATTCTCAGTATTTATGTTCTGTAAATTCTTCACGAATACTGAACCGTTGTGCCTAGGGAAATATAGAGTTATGTTCCTGCAAACCTTTCTTCCCAACATTTTCAACCTTACTTTGTGTGTTTTTCTGTTTAAAAACACCTTATTTAATGTGTATTGCAGTACTTACAAATAATTATAGTATATGCAATGTATAGTACTGTAAAGATTGTAGTTATTTCATTTAGGAAAAAGAAAAATTGTGAAAAGAAAAGTATTAATTACCTCGGGCCAGATTCATGGGGATTAATTACCTCGGGCCATATAACATGTTAACGATTTATCGTAAATGCTATTCACAAAACCTGTCATAAGCTACTTGACAATTAGCGACAAAATTATTGTCATCTTGTTTCGAGAGTATGGAAATGATGTCAACATTTCCATGAATATAGCCAATAAGAAAGTGACTTCTGGGTAAAAATGGAGGACAAGAAGGATAAAGAACAGTGTTTCACTCCTGCAGAATAAATGCTTTTATTTTTATAAATAATTTAAATAGTTTTAATACTTTTTGATATAAATTTGAAAGAAACGAGCTGATGTATATTCTAAAAGTTAAATTAATTTAT